>JAGXCT010037037.1:27831-80119 GCA_022495035.1 Philopotamus ludificatus
AATTCTAGGAAGAATTTTGGTGTGCCGTAGATGAGAAAAGGTTGCGGAGCACTGCTCTAAAGCAAGACCTAAAGTGGGTCACCTGGCCCCCCGGGGAGGGCCTGGAGAGAGCTAGGGGGTATTTCTGGCCCTGGGGTGAGTAGGGGAGCAAAAAGAGGGCCATGGAGTTTTTTGCAGTGCATTGTGTGATTTATCGACAACATTTAGTTGCAAAAATCTTGGTGATCGCCTGCATCGTGCATTGCCATACGTAATTACAGCAGTTAACAAAATCGGAAGCCATGCACTCTATGACAGATTGTTTGGACAACTTTGCATCGAAAATGACGAAGACTTCAACCGTTTGCTTCTCCACACAGAAGTACGTTGGTTGTCAAAGAGGCCCAGAAACAATTATATTTCATTTTTTAAATTTCGTGCGTTATTGCGTAAAGTTTTTTTAATAAACGTCATCGCAATGCATACTGTGGGAGCTTATACGCTTTTTACACGGTTTTTTGTGAAACGTATCCACCGTGTAAAAAAAGACACAATCAGGTAAGTTTAAAAAGTGTCAATTCAATTATCACTGTCGATAAACAAAAATCCGATTAATCCAATTAGTCTCGTGTACCACGTTTAATAAAAAAAATACCGCGAATGTGTTATTTTTTTTAAATTCTCCGGCGAATATCAAAATTTTTCGCTGCGCTGTTTTTATTTTGATTTTGTTAAATAATATATTGCAAATATTTTTTTTTCTGGTGGGGGGAGTAGGAGAAATAAGCGCCAATTAAAGTTCTGCAACTTTCTAAGTTTAAAAAATACTCTCGTAGTTTTTGATGAAATTTTATTGCAATTAAAAAACTGCAGAATACGAAAATATTGGTGACAGTACATCAGATTCGTCTTTCTCATTAGGATTATTTAATAAATATTAATTACTCAACAATTTTAGTATCAGCGTATCTCATCTATAACACTATAAGTAAGTATATAAAAAATAAGTTAACTGCATTTTTCATTTAATATAAAAAAGGTAAATTTCCAGGAGGGCCTTTTGTACTTTTGTGACTGAAAAGGGAGTCATGGGTCAAATAAGTTTGGGAACCTAGGGTCTAAACCCACCAAATTTTATGTGGAGATGCCAATAAAATGGGAGAAGGTTATATTTGAAAATGGTGATTAACATAATCTTGTAATTTTTTTAAAGGTGTTTATGATTCAACCTAATGAATATATGTAACGCTAAAAATCCTATTGGTGGTCCGTGGGATTTAAAATATGCATTTAGTGATCCGCGAGGCCCTAAAGTTTGGCGATTACTGATCTATAGGGTTTGATCTGATATTCGATTAAAAAAGACATTACTTTTTTTAAATTAAATAAAAAAATCTTCAAGATCACGTTGTTTGCTAAAAAATCTTTTGGGTGGAAAACAGCGATATTATGCGAGGTAATAATGCACCCACACACATTCATCATGACACGATCTCATACATAACGCCACAATGTGATCGATAGAAACCATGCCGGGTAGTGTAAACGGTGTAAATGTGCAAGGGACGAATGCACATGCCCCCTCCCCATTTCCCGGAAGCCAGGATGCTGCGCGCGCATGCGCAGTGCGCGTGTGGCGACGTCCGCTTCAGTGCGGGCCAGCGCGTCGGGCCGGCATCACGCATGCGCGCGACCGCCGCGCACGATTTTCACCAAAAGTTTTCCACGATTTTCACGCAGCCGTTCGCAAATACAAACAAAACGCGGAACGCGGGTTTTCGCCGACGATTTATTATACGATAACCATTGTTTATACTTTCATAAGAATAAATTAGCGAGCTTTCGTAAACAATTTTGTTTTCGTTATTGACACGAAAACACGTGTCCGGGGAAATATTACGCTTAATAATTAAACACATAGAATAATCTAATTAAATACTAAATAATAGTTGTGGTTTTATCATATAAATGTGAGCATAGAGAAGATGCATAGTAATACTACAATTAGTTTGCAGATATACAGGTATTATATAATTAAATTTAATTAAAAATATACACACACACACACATATATATAACGTTATTTGTGATGAGCTTTATTTAAAATTAGTTTAAAGATCGTTTCGCTTGACTTGTTTAGCGTGGAAAATTCGAGGAATGCGTATTTCAACATATGAATCGCGTGAAATACATTGCGATTAATAAATACGTCGGTAGTGGAAAACTAATATATTTTTTTTAATAAAAAAAAAACGTAATCTCGCAAATAAATGTTATGCATTGAGTAGGCGTAATTTAAAAGTTTTTCATGGAAGTCTTTAATACTAAATAAAATAAATATATTTTAGTCATCGATCACTCATAGAACTCGTCTTAAGTTATAGATAGTTTGATAAATAAAATGGACGTTTCTAAATATACACTTTACTTATGCTTTAATTAATGTGGAAATTTGTTTTATTAATATGATGAATATATATATTTTAACATAACCGATTAGAGATTATCAATGTGTTATCTCTCCTTTGACTAAAAATGTACATTAATTATTCAAATATCGCCCTCACTCGAATATACATGTAATGAAAATATATTTATATTCAAGTGAGGGCCTGATAACGTAAAAAAAGAAATTACTAGACTAATTGAGAGAGATAAAAAAGCGTTTTAATAAAGAATTAATTGTAACCGAACAGAATTAATTAGAGAGCAGATTATTCTGATATATTTTGATAAATAGATTTTTCCAAACGTTACATTGAGTCGTTGTGCAGGATTTAATATCCGGCTCGATTACAGGAAATAAAATATTCCGTCTCTCTTTCTTCGTTTGAGTTGGAAAGAAAATTTTCTTCATTAATCGAGAGCTTTTTGCGAATTGATGGAAATGTCTTTGGATATTTTTGAACAATATAATCCTTCTTAAAATTGAACGGTGTTTGAATGAATTTCTTTTGAAAGTATCGCACGTTTCCTCATTTCTTCGTTATAATATTATTTTCGAAAGCATCGAGATAAATTATGCCGCATATTTTTTAATGAATTATCTAAAAATCAGTGAGTCGTTAATAATGGCTTCGTTTAACCCGTTGCCTTTGAAAGATGTTCAGTCTGATCATCTTTAATGTCTGCCTGATTCATAATTTTAGTTTTCAAAGCCTTCGAGTGGAAAATTCACATTAACATAGATGAATCCGAGGACGTAATGTTGTTAGCGGAAAATTTTATGAACATATTCGCATATCTTTCGCGTCTGATATATTCTGACGTCGCAATTTTTGACAAACTCATGTTTCACGCTGAGCTTTTCACGAGCTTCATTTTTCAACAAATACGCTTTTTTGCCATTGTCGACGTCGGCAAAAAAAACATAAAAACCTTAACGCCGAGGTCCGTGTATAAAAATGATTAATTACAGAACTTAGATATGATAAAACGTCAGACACGCGATGGTTAATTAGATATATGGTCGTGTAATTAATTCGATTGTTGTACCTGTTGTCTGTATGTAATTGAGATGTTTTGGTAATAATAATCGGATCTTCGTTAATTAATTAGAACCGAGTAACAAGTTTTCCTCATTCATTAAATTAATTAGTTAACAAGACGATGTTTGATATTTCAACCCGTAAGTCAATATTCTATTTGTGTGCTCAAAGGGAAATATTCCAATACGAATTCAGAATATGATAAAGTTAATTATATCGAGATAAATTTGGTGAAAATTTCATTTGAGATATTTATAAAAAATGTCGTGATACATACACCGTATAAAAAAATGTCGTCGGTAGTCGTTGTATTGGATTTTCGTGGCAGTGAAAAACATTTCGCCCAAGTTTAATTTACGCGGGGAAATATCCGGATTTTCCGGAATTCTTTTACGTTGGAAATTTTTTTTGAGACGCTGCTTTAAATCCGTTTTTCTATTCAACTCTGTCGCCTTTTATATCGCAGTCGCCCACGGGTTATTTGAATTTGTGTTCGCAAAAAAAAAATGTATAACTATTGCGAAAAATTGCGTTTTACTTAAAATGTAAACACGAAAACGTTGCAAAATCCTATTAAAAAATATGGCATTTATTATATCAACATATAATTCAGCAAACGTATACAATCGGTATCGAATAATATGTAAGTGTTGAATTATTACAGATTATATTGCGAATATTAAAATAATACATACGTTTTTTTTTATATAAAATAAAATAAATTCCAATCACTTGTATTACATGAAACAATGTAATGCATCCAAACTCTAGACAGTTTTCTGTTTTAAATAATAGTTAAAACGTCATATATTATTCAATTCAGTGACGCATTTTCCTAATTTTGTCTCAAATAAGATAATATCTGTAAATATTCTCCCTTTATACCATAAAACAATTTCGAAAATTATTTTAACTTGGCTTAAATTTACTGCTATGAATATATTTATGTACTAATTTTAGAATAATCCTTTTTTAGCTGTTGATCAATTAAAATATTGTGTTCAAGCTAAATGTTATTAGTCAACAATATGGTAATTATAATTATTCTACCTAAGGCAAGGGTTCGGTATTTAATTATAATAAACACTCTGTAAACGTCAATATAACACTAGTGTAACACTGTCATGTATAACACAAAAAAAAATATAATACAAACCCGTGTTATATTTAGAGGGCGTGTTCTAAAAAAAATATATATAAGTTTACCAATATAAAAATATATACGTTTAAAAAAAAATAAAAACAACAATATTCGCCTCTGTTGCCACGGGAGCGATGTTTTTTATCGCTCGCATCCGGTATAATGTGCTAGTGTCAGTGAAGCTGAGTGCGCTTGTCGTTTAAGCGTCATATTGATTAGTTGAAAAATCCAAAATAATTATTTTTATTCTTAAAACAATCCATATTAAAAAAATGTCATGATATTGATTAAATTGAAATGCTTAGGGCCTATTTTCTATTATAAATAGACCCCTTTCGGGCGATGCGGCTGTTTTCGACGTGCCGTGACGGATTAGTTAAAAAGTAATTGTCTGCTTTTTGAAGCACTTTTGTAATTCCATCTTGAACTTTAAATTTCTTTCCAATAAAGGATCTTTTCCTAAAAAAATGTTCTAATTCTTTAGCTCACCCCAAACCTTATTTTTTTATTTTAATGTTAAACATGTAGCTCCTTCACAGTTTATTTAACATCTCGACGAGTTTCTCTTTCGTTTAAAGGACGATTCGCTAATATTTCTTCGATATCCTGAATATTGTGGTCATGAAATCCATCTCCACCAATAACATGACAAATGTCATGGTATGTCTTTTGCTATCCATCTTCTATTGGCGGTACAATATTTTCTTTAATTGCTACGTCTGCTCATTACTTTTTCAAGTAAGCATTTAAAGTAGATTATTTTAATTATTTGAAGGATTCAGAAACAATGTTTACACCATTTTTAAAATGAGGCCAGGATTGCGAAGGTTGTTTGTTCTCCAGGTTAATAACGATTAAAATAGTTTTGTCATGATGTAGGGTGTCCCAATCAGACACTTTAATTGATTGTTTGTTTCTAAAACCGTTTTATATATCATCATCATCATTTCCCAGTTATGAGACACTCTCGATGAGCGTATGGACCTTACCAGGCTCTCGAATGGCAGTCGAGGCCAAAGGATCCTGATTCTCACACGTGACGTGAGGGCTCCCCTTTCGTGTCCATACCGCGGGGACCGAGCCGTCTTGGTATGCGGTTTTTTATAAAGAGTTTCCCTCTCTTGGCCATTGCTGGCATTGGACGTACATCTTCTACCATGTTGGTATCGGATTTTACCCTCTCAACTGTGTCCAGGCAAGTAGGAGGGGGTTTGCCTCGGGATTCGTTTGTTCTCTTCTCTAAGGCGTTATCTGCTTTTAACGAGTCACGAGTGACGAGTAACGAGCGACCACACACGCACACCTATATAGATATACACAGGCATACATATGAACATCTTATACCCTGTTATATATGATTATATTATAATTCGTGATGTAGAAGTCCCGTTATGAAAAATTAGGTCAAGAAAACTCTCTGAATTTATTGACTCCGACTGTATAAACGAGATTCATTAAAAAAATAAACGAGATTCTATTTTTTCTCAATAATCTTTATTTATTTATCAATATTCATTTTGTTTACCTGTTTACATCCAAGTAGTCCCCATCAGATAAATGATACACTTGTATTGTTTCAAGTATTTTGTATTTTTATATGGCGTTAGCTGCTATAGAGGTTATGTATTTAATTTCGTTATTATTAATATAACGTTATTTTATTAAAACTTATTTCAGTCTAATGTATCGTTTATCTATTGATACCGGATTTAATTAACGTCTGTCATCATCCAAAGTTACTTGATAAGCTTGCACGTTATTAAACCTAATTAGTTTGGCTTACAATTAGTTGTGTTGTAATAGATGTTGCTCTTAACCCTTTATAGGGCAAATTAATTATTGTGGATTTTTTTTATTTTAAATTAACCAAAGAACTTTTTCGACAACATATTGCGGTACTAAGGTTGACATTTCTATGGGCGCTCATGGAAATATAGACCTTAAAGCGCTGGTTAATATATTAACCACTTTCAGCCTTTGCCATATAAAGGGTTAATAGCTTTAATGAACATTTTAAATATAAAACTAAATATATTTTCAAAATACGTCGATCGATTCGTTTGATCTGATTTTCCGAACCGATTTTCCTTCTACATGCCTTATCATTAAAAATATTTCCACTTAATTTTTGATCAATAACATCATTATTATATAGAATTAGCGTTCAACCGATATTTAAGAAGAAATATTATCAAATAAAACATTGAATCTAAAATATTATGACTATTACCACTCGTTATATGATTAATTTTTGTTATTCGCTAAAATGTAATATAAATATTATCAAACAAACGCGCTATTTAAAATCGATGCTTTGATTTCCATACGCTAAAAAATAATCTTCGAGGAGTTGTCATGGAATATAATCAACGACTGTTCATAATATGAATTTAATTATATTATATAGGCTATTTCATTATACTATATAATGTTGAGAACGGCGATAATATATAATTAAGTATTTATCATTAATCGAAGGACTGCAGAAGTCTCACAAAATTAAAGTTTTATGCTAATTACGCTTTTCGTAATTGAGGCATCTCAGAGGATGATTATTAGGTATTGTAATGATTGCCTCATGGTTCTTTTTTTAAATATTCAGGGGACCCGAAAGATATCGCGTATTTTAATAACTTAATATTCGAGTGCAGTTTGTTTACGAACACGATAAAATAAACATGTCTATTTAATAATAATTTATTTTAACATTATTTATGAATAATGAATTGTTTAACATTATTATGGGTAAATCCGAAATAAAAACGTGAGGAAGGACACGTGAGCCATTGTTTGCTACTTTTTTTACCAGTGGTTGGATGCCAGAAAAGTCACTAAAGTCATTAAATAAATTTATGATGTAGTGCCGAAAGCACGTAGATGTTAATTTGGGCTTTAAAGGTTTAAATCGGGAAATAGAAATCTAAAAGACGCAAGTGAACTCGACGACATTCTAGATTTGATGATGACATATTGAGATCTCTGATCGAGTCGAATCCTCGATTCGAAAAAGGCAATGGCTTTCTCTGTATAATACTCCTTTTCGACTTCTAAGCCTGATTTAATACTCGGAAAAAATATTTTATGTATTTGTTTGGATGTAAGAAGAATAAATAATAACGAATTATTAAAATTGAGTAAAACATTTACTTCAGATATATTTGTTGTCAACAATTAGAAAGAGTAAACGAGAAGATAATAATCAAACATCTAATTTTATTTAACAGAAAGTGCACAATTCTTAACCCAATTTATTGGACGCTTTTAAAAAACAAGGATTAACTGACAAAATAATCATTGTTAAACTGGGAGGTTGTGCTATACCCTTTTTATTTTTTGGACCATGCTCCTTCTGATTACTTTCTCTTCAGATCCGTGAAGAATACTTTAAGTCAAAAACGTTGTTGCAATATTATTGAAGTCGAAAGTCGAAGTCACATGAACGAGTAATTTGATTCAAAATCGGAAAGTTTTGTCACAAAAGGAATTGAAAAATTACGAGGAAGATGAAAAAGATATTACATTCATTAAAATGTACGATTTCCCCCTATTATTTAAAACTATTAAAATTTTAGGAGATATTCAGCATGTGGAGTTTTATAGGTGTCGTAAAATAGAATCTAATAAAACACATACTTATAATAATAGTTAAAATGCGCTATTTCTTTCGCTAACCTCCCCTATATTTTAATCATCCGTATCGTTTTAAATTAAATAGCATTTTGTTTGTTCCGAAAGATGTACGTAGTTTAATTACTCATTGGTCGGACACTGGTGTATTGAACAGTTGGCCAACAAAGTGTTGGCAGCGTGACCCAGTGCTGGTCTCGACCAATAAATTAGCCAGTTGTAAGGGTCCATAATGACAACAAATTGAGACCCAATGTGTCTCTCGACGAAACACCATCATCACTTACGGCGACGGCTACAATACCGCACTGTCAAATTCAATTTTTGTTCACTGGGTCAGGGACAATTATGCGCCGAGATGTACACGTCTCGGTGTGAAATTTCACGGGTCATCAATTTTAAAACATTTTATGGACATTAAACGATGGCAAGTTTCGTCAATAATCCGTAATGGCGTGAAAGATTTTCACGCTTGAGGAGATATGCAAATTTCGACAAATTTATGAAGCCATATTCCCTTCTTGTTCGTAAAATTTGATATTATATAAACAAGATACGATGGAAATATACCACGAGGTGTCAAATATGGTTATTTTTTATGAAAAAAATATATAACGTGACAGCCTTGCGTCGGGGTCTTTAAAGAGATTCGTTTTTATTGTTAAGTGATCAGTTCTTTCAGCACTGTCTCGGTATGCGCTGTTAACAATGTAAGTCCATTCCTTTGTAAATTTATTTCATTCGACGCACGTATAATGTATGAAAGAATTTTATTTATTATATTTTATTTGAATATATAAGAGTGCAAATGTTTTTTTTTCGTATAATAAAATTTAAATGACATATTATGTTTTACTGGGGATCAAACGTTGTATAAAATCTTGATAAAAATAATTTCTTTTCAAATATCTATATTATATATTAATATTAGAATGAAAGATATATTATATATTATTAAAAATATTTTAACCGTTGTGATAATGCTGAGTGCAATGTGACAATGACGTATTTCTCTCTAACATATTTTCATTATGATTTTGAAAAAAAAATAGCTTCAAAAAATTTCAGAATGCTTGAATTTAATTAAAATATTTCCCTGAACGAATAAATAATTATTTTTCGGCCTTTTGTAAATAATCTTTTTTGTTCTCATGCAAACATTTAAATATCCTACGCTTTAAAATATATTAATAATTATTATGGTCGACGTAAGTAATATAAATGAAATTATTTGTATTATCAAATTCAACACCATAGATTTTTACATAAAAATACTTGATAAATTGATTTAAGTTACAAGAATAATATATTTGTAGATAAAATATTCTTTGAAATAAAAATGAGTGGTTTTCTATACAAAAATAAATAATAAAGCCTCGAGTATTTTATAAAATTTGAAAAGTTACACCATAATATTTAATAGTGCAGAAAACTTTATATAAACATTGTGCGACAACTGTTTAGCTCCACGCATATATTTCATCTGGACCGCAATATTGTGTACGTATATTATATAAATAAATAAATATTAACTCTAATATCTTTTTTCGTGATAAATACGTTTCAGAATGTATGTAGAAATGATACACGGTGCAAGATAAATGAAAGATACAATACTACTCTTATTTTTTAAATATTTAAAGCTCGTGAAAAATCTAGATTATTAAAAAAAATATTTCACATATTATAAGCGATTTATTGAATCGGCAATCGCGCAAAAAAAATGTGCAAGACATAGCAAAAAGCTTTTGAATAATTTACTCGCATCGGAATTATGAATTACCCTTTGTCATTTTTCCGACACAAAATTATAGACAAACACTTGTCAGCGTAATGTTTGAAGATACTTGTTCCTATGACAACTAATTAAACCAACAACTGCCTCGATGCCTCGTAAACCCTCATCAAGGACGCTAGCTCGATGCAGACCGAGCGAGAGGGTGGTGCGAGAGGGACTTCCGATTGGAAAAGCGATTTTTCCTTGCTGCGACGACAAATTGAAAAACGAAGCGACGGAACCGGAAATTTCCGAGCGGACTGCAGTTTTGGCAGGATGGGCGCGAAATCACGTCGGGTCAGGGCCGCTCGAATTAATTTTGCACAGGTAAAGTGAATTATTGTTTTTGAAACGTTGCCACGACGATGCTGAGCGTCTCTGGGTGATGTGCAAAATGGCGTCGTCAACCTTGCCACTATTTATACGTGCGATTTCAGGGTGATATTACGGCAATTGAACTGAAGTACGTACGTCATCCGAATAAAATGTGTCGGTTTCGTAATTAAATATTAATTATTTGTGATGAAAGTTTCGTTTTCGTACGGCTTTCATTAATAAATCGTAAAATACAAATTGTGAGATTGGCCGTCGTCCATACGCATATATCAGAGGTAGTTAAAACTTTCGGAATGCGGCTGTTTTATAGCCGAAATTATTTATGACGGTCTACCGAAACCATCAAATATTCATATAATTCACGAAAAATTTATAGGCGTAATCTATTTGATTAAAAATATTCAAATATGTTGACATACGTTCAAACTTTGAGGTAAAGCGTAAATTGCGTCCCAATTTCCGCGCCACGATTTTTTTCACCAAGAAAATTAATAATTTTCAGAATATATCGATTCATTAATTTTTCTCAAGCTGTATTAAAAATATTATTTTAATAATTTTCTCATTTAAAAATAGTCTTTATTGTTTTTCTAAACCAAATCTCACTAAACCAAGGATTTCTTACTGTTGTCTATGTCAGCGTCGTCAGTTATTATAGCATCAATCGAAGTTGAAGATGTTGCCGCTGGGCGTCGCGGCGCCCACGTCTCCGTCAGTGTGGGCGCCGCCTGACACTGATACTGTTTTACAGTTCATGACAATGCGTTCTATATCCGTACGATTATACAGAGAAGATCATTTTTATTAGGAATATTAATCATCTTCAAACGATTTCACTCAGATCTTGTAGCGATGGCTCATCAGCGTTTATCGAAAATCGCCAGAATTATAGCAGACAGCGTCGTTTAAGAGCGTCTGCCTCATTCTCGAGAAAATTACGTCATCCAGTTTTTTTTCTAACACTCTGTTCACGATCGTGACTCTCGTTAATTTAAATTTGCACTTCTTGAAAAGTCATATTCAATCTGTCTTGTCTAACGTGTGGAAGATCTTCTTCACCTCGGTTGACCTTTTCATCTGTATAGTCATCACCATGTAAATAACAGCCTTGATAGACTCAGACAGCATAGAAATTATATTTAATTTAAAAATTGAATAGTTTTTATACACGTAAAATAATTAATAATAATTTTATCTTATATCTACTATAACTCATCTACTTTACGATATTTTTTTTTTCATATCCTTTGTGTCCTTGGTGATTTTAATTTAATGGATTCAAAAAATCAATTGATATTTTTTTTAAATTGTAATAATAAATTTTGATCTTTTTAGAATTGTATTAAAATACAATACATACAAGTACTAAATTGCACATCAGTTATTTAAAAAATATGTATTTAATATCCCTTTTATGTTTGATTTAAAAAAAACATTTGAACTTTTTTTATAAAAAGAACTGATATGTTTTTAATTAACGAGCATGATTATTTTTTTTAAATAAAAAAAAATGTTTTGCCAAAGAAAGTGAAATGAATAGAGATGTAACTAGAATGGATGTCATTCTAGAGAAAGCTAGCGTAATTTTTAAAGAAACAAACTCTTTGACGTTCTCATTGAGGCTCCTACTGGTTGATTTGGAAAATTGATATCTGGCATTAAACATTTGGTAATGCAAGTGCACATAAAGACGGAAAAATTCTTTACCCCTACCTAATTTGATATATTCCCATGAAAACCATGTCCATGGTCCTTCATAAGAAAAATCATGCACATGGTCACGATCCTCAGAAATGAGGGGAAAGTGGATTAATATCTTATATAAAAATATAATAATATGTAATCGCTTCACGAATCAAAAAAAAAAAAAAATGATATAATAACTCTTTTAATATAAATTCTATATCACAAACTTTTTGTATTTGTTTAAAAAGGTCTAAAGAATAAATATTATAAATAATCTTTAAAATAAAAACAACAATATTCGCTTCTGTTACCACGGGCGCGATGTTTTTTCTCGCTCGCATACGGTACGATTTGCTGAGTGCGCGTGTCTTTTACGTGTCATTTTGAATAATTAAAAAATCAAAAATATTGACTAAATTATGCAGCCTATCAAAAATAATTGTTTTATTCTTAGAAAGTTAAATAGATCAATATCTTAACTTTAAATGCTTCTTGGGGTATCCGATAGGGATAGGCTACCGGATGACGAGGTTGTTTCCGAGCCGCCGTGATGGATGAATATTTTTATTTAGTTTCTAGTGAACGAATTAATCCAATTCCCATAAAAATCCATGATAAGTCGATGGTCAGATAAAAAAAAATTCTTCTAAGCGATTACTATTTGATTTAAATAAATGTTTTTCCTCGGTCTTGACTTTATTTTATATTAGATTAAAAATAAACCTAATTAAAAACGTTACGTTAACAGATTATTCGATTAGCAATAAATAATAAATTGCGGAAAATTCAAATTTCCTCCTTCAATTATCCAGCGGTTTGGCGAAAGATCAATCGGTTGAACTTATCGCTGTGCAAATATTTTATTGCGTACTTCAATTACACACGACCGGATACTATCCCAAAGTATTATAGTGTATAACCGAAAAGGTTTCTCGTTGACTAATTAAATTTACTGTAACGTTTAAAGGGCTATTATCAATCAAGCGTGTTTAAGTGCTCGGGTGAAGGACCTAAAGGGTTAACAGCCCCCTGGAATTAGTCTAATTCAAGCGAAATGTCTCCCTAATAATTATTTAAGATTAATAATAAACTTAAACAATCATTACGTTGATATTATCTTGTATTGTGAGCTTAGCGCAATTTTAATTGCGTTTCAGGTTTTTAAAGAAGAATTTTATATTTGGTATTATTCTCTCAGTTTAAATAAGTTAAATTAAATATTCAAATACATCCAATCCTCCGTTTAAAAATAGATTAAAAAAAACGGATTAACGTTAACGCGGTGAAAAAAATAAACAACGTGAATAAAATTGATCATGAAAAAAAATTGATAGTTTTTAAAGAAAAATAGAATCTCAAATTAAATTATTTTAATATTTTTGTAAAACATATTTAAAAATATTAGGATTAAATTAAGATAAGATATTTGTCGTTAATACACGAATGAAGTAATTTTACTCGGAGTCGTTCTGGATGGTGCTGAAAATTTAATCTCAGTTATAATTAATATCGCCTGTTCAATGAAGGGTAAGAGATTAAATTGAAAAAAAAATGTACAACTATTTTCAGAACAATAATTACAGTCTCTACATAATCGAACATCGAGGAAAATATTTAATATTAAGGAATTGTAATTGTAAATAAAAATAAAGTAATATTAAAAACAATAGGAATGGTATTTATTTATCGATTTTATAGAGAATATTTATTATAATTTACGATAAACCAAATATTATTACAAAAAAAAATATATACATGCATCCAAATTTCTTTAGTATCATTTTTCAAATAATATTAAATTAATTTCGTCATAGCTTTTTATAAAATTAGGCCAATTTTCGTTTGGATTTTACTGAAGATTATGTAAAATATTCAATATAAATACTTATATATCAGTCCAATATTTATCAAAATACTTCTTATAATAAAAAATAATCTAATATACATAAGAATTTTATTAGAAAGCAATATAAGTATAAAATATACATACATGCTAGAAAAATTTAATAGTTTATCCTAAAAAAATATTCGGACGTCGACGTAGGACTTTTACGGTGTGCCAAGTGTATTATGTGTTCACTGGATTTTTTTGAACATTTTTTATTTTTTTAGACAGTTTTTTATTATGCATATTTTTCCATGTAGAATAACAGGTGCTCGCTGGATATGAATAGCCTACTTTCGAAGAACTCATATTCATAGTATATATAATTTAAATGTCATTATTTAATTACAAGGTTCTGCTATACTGTTTAAAACTACTTTTTGATCGATTTTTCTTAAAGGAATTTTCCTTTGGCTTTTCTCTGTAATTCATTTGTCTTCATTTAAAAGTTTCTTCAACACGTTTCCAATAAATCAATTGATAAATATCCTGAATGTTTTTATACAAATTAAGTTATACAGTAAATCGTACGTGTAATGTAATCTAACTTGTTTATTTAAATTTGTAAAAATGGTAATAATGAAATTCCAATAAATAAATTATACAATATATTAGAGTGACTAGAAAGAAATCAAGTATTTTTCTTGAATCTAATTTTTTAATCATATTTCTTTTACATATTAATATAAAACATAATTTCAATAATTATTAAAAACTGTTTCCCATTTTCCTTGTAGTATTTCAATTTACCTTTTGAAAAAAAATCCGGTTTTGAATCGAAATACTTGATCAAGTGGTCATCGGCTTCAGTTATATTTTGAAAACGTTTTTCTCTTAGTGTGTCCATGGAGGACCTGAAAAGAAAGTATTCTGAAGATTTAGGAAATATAGTGGATGTGGCATAACCTCCCAGTTTAACTCCTGATTGTGGTGACGAATTATTTGCCTTCTATTAAACAAAATAACATGTTTGTTTTTTATTTTCTAGTTTACTCTTTCCAATTGTCAATAATAAATATCTGAAGTAAATGTTCTCTCAGTTTTAATAATTCGTTGTGAATTATTCTTCTTACATCCAACCAAAGGCACAAAATAACTTTTGGAGTGTTAAACCAAGCGTAGGGGTCGGAACCGTAGATTGATTCGGAGAAAGACTTATGTTATCGTAGACAATCCATTTCTCATCTCCAGTTACAATTTGATGTAACAAAGATTGAATTCTATCTCTCGACAGCAAAAATTTGATGTTTTTCTTTGCTCTTTTTTGTTATCTTCGGTTTAAAAAACCGTTTCCGACATCGACAGAATTTTCGTGGACTAGAATGGTATTTACTGGATGTGTAAAAATCTATTAACTATTTAACATGATAATAAAAAGCAGTGCACGTATTTCGTATCTTTATTATTCTGAAGAACTACGTTCAAAACCCTTTTTATTAAATTTTGCATTTGAAATGAACTGTGGGACATGGAGATGCGAGGTTCTGTGATAATTCACTTATGGTAAACCGATGAACTAGTTCAATTAAGTCTGATTTTAATCTTTGAAATTATACGCCCGTCATCGGCCATAGAATATCTGATTAATATTATTATATATAATTGTTATATTAATATAATTACGGTACTTTTAATCTCGCAACATGTTTCCTGATTAGGATAGTTCTCTATATTTTCCACACCCATGTGGTATTGTATTAAATTTCTTCGCATGTAATTTAAATATATTACACTGTTTATTAAGAGTTTTAAATACTTCATACATAGTTTCGACCTTGGATCACTTTGCGTGAAATTGATACGAACCGCAATTGCGATATGGGTCTAACACGTGATTGGTCGAGGATAGAATTTCACAACAAAAATCAAATAATTTGCACATTTTAATAATGTCCGATTATAATCTGAGTTGAATGGAAATATTTTTGTACATCCATGTTAAACAATTAGAACACATGTTTTTATAAAAGAATTTTTAACATTTGTTTTAATATCGTTCGACAAACATTACGTAACGCGGATTACACAATAAAAATTTGCTGCAAACAATGACGATATATTTATTTAAATATTTTCACTATTGGGTAGCATTGCGACCTTTGCGTATATACGGCCATCTGGCGATCAATAAAACCTTCAGGCCATTCATAGGAAATATTCTGGAACTGTCAGCTTATCAAGAAGTGATAGCGGGGCACAAATTCGATTTATTAAACCGTAAAACTTCAAATTCGGGAATTGCTGCCAAAATACAAACGACAAGTGGTGAAATCATATTTCATGAAAATGGGGATGTGCGGAAAAACAATATAAAATTTAATAGCGACGGGGAAGCTGGAACTATATACACATCCGAGCATTTTAAATGTATTTTAAATTTAAATAAATACTGACCTTTTCAATGATCTTTGCCAAAAAATATTTTTCAGTTAACACATAAAATATTTCATGTTTTTAATTTATAATGAATATAAACATAAATCCGTTCACAATCTTAATACTTTTAATATATCAAAAACTCATATCATATGCATATGCTGTTGACGTGTATATGATTTTTTACAGGTATTTTTCAGACGTCATATAAAAATATTTCAAATCAATGACGAAACGTTGGATGAAAATAATTGATCCTTGTAATGATATATACGATCGATTTGATAACACATAAATAATGTATTGTTTAACGATGTAATTCTGGAACCTAGTTTCCCCGAATAAAGGTCAGAGGTATCCGATTTCCGGACCGCGGACCGTATGTGTGCCGGATGTTGATAACGGATATGTTTAGTGCTCGTTAAGTATTACTTAATACTTTATGCGGAAAATCCAAAAAAAATGTTTCGGGGAAAACTCTCGCAAATGGAAAATCTGGCCTGCATTATTAATTATTTATTTTTATACGTGCTTCTCAGACACCGTAAATGTCGTAGTAAAGATTTTATTCCGGAGTCCGGTGCCGGGCTAAGTGTTATACGATACATGTCGCATACCATAAGCCGTTTTATGGTGGTCCCAATAAATTAGAGAATAATAAAAATTTAGTGTTCACTGCGAATAATGGCTACCCAAGTTGTTGCACTTCGCCGGATGCAATAAAATACCGACATTACTCGGCGATATTCCCCTATGTATTGAATACAAAGACTGAATATAATACTATTTATATTATTAATATATGTATGTGACCTGAAAAACGGATAAAGGTTCAATTAAATGGGTTAAAAAACGTTACGCGCCAAACCCTTGTTAACCTTTGTCACCCTGTGTTTCATAAAAGATCATTCATCCAAGTGATGATCAGATTTAAATTCGATTAACTAAACTAATCATAGGGGAACTGGCTATTACACACTTACTTGGTTTGATTGTATATCAAATGAATTTAATTTTGTTGTTGAAATTTAATTGTGAAATTAAAATTCAACAACATTTCAAGCCCTATTAAAGAGCACTGTCCTCAACCCTTCCCCATTTTATCCGGTCTACCGCCACGTCGCTCCATCTTCCGGTAACCTTTATTGATGCAGTGTCCTTCTGTGTACAATCCAACTACCTATGGCATGATCTTTTTTTCCTCCGGAGTCAGGAAGACTTATTAACTAAGCCTTTTCGGCGGCTGACTATCCTGCATCCTTGACACGAGACTGGCCACTTTGATGACAGCTGTGACCGGTATAGATTCAGATACGCCATTCCCCCGTCGTTCAAAGATTCGTTTCAAAATTCTCCTCTCTAGGATATTCAGTTTTTGCTATTCCCAATATTCTGATCCATTCAGATTTTAGGACGGGCCTGATGAGGGTCATGTAGAGTTTAACTTTGGTCTTCTTTAAGAGGAATATCGACCGTAGATGCTGTTGAAGTCCAAAGTAGCACCGGTTTTTCAACATGGTTCTTCTTCGTACTTCTAAATTGGTTTTATTATTATTTGTAATAAGTGAGCCGAGATATGTGAATTCCTGGACAACCTCGAAGCTGTACTCTCCAACTTTCAGGGGTTTAAAGATTAGTCCATGGTATATGAGCATGCATTTTGTCTTGGTCTCCTTGATCCTCAGTCCGATGCCAATTACCGCTCTCATTATTTGCTGGCATGCATCCTTGAGAGCTTCCCGAGATCTGATCACAATGTATATGGTATCAGATGTTTCCACGCTGGAGTCTGTTGTTTCACCTTCGGCTTTGTTAACTCATTGCGTACGGGGGGCGTGGATTCCACGGTAAACGCGTTTTTGTGTATGTCCGGGACGCGCATATCACACGCTAGACAACATTACGATTTTTTTACGAGGAGATTTTGGGCAATGCAGCAAGTGCATATAAAACCATTTATTCCTCAACACTCGGAGTTATAAAACCAGATGTGAATAATAAAAATTATGGCCTATCCCAGCGACTCAACGGCTATTAACTTTAAATTTTAAACACAAGCCTTCTTATATAAATATTCAAAATTCAACATTCAAAAGACTAATTTAGAAAAAAATAATTCGGTTTGTTTCCAAAATAAATTATTTCTTTACATTAACTATCCAGTAAATGTTTGAGTTCGAGTAATTCAATATTCGGCTCAATAGCTCGATTTATAATGATATTTTTTTGTGAAAAAAAACGACGTTTCAGCAAATTTTGGTCACAAAAAAGGGCCTTGGGTGTTAACATGCTAGAGGATCACCCTGTCTCAAACCGTGGTGAGTCAAATTCTTCAGTTAACTCATATTAAACACGCACTTTATATCTGACCTCCGATACTGGAGGCTTTGCCATATTTATCTTACTATATTATACTTTTGAGGAATATTAAGACTTTTCATCGCCTAGTATAGTTTCGGCCCGTAAACTGTGTTATACGCGGATTTGAAAACTATGAAATCTGTTAAATCTGTGGACTAAAATAGTAATTTAATAATGTGTATATAAATCTATTTTTTTTCAGAGATGTATACGTTTTAGATGTTGCTGAATAAATAAAACCGTGTAAAAATATACAGCGTGTGTAAAAAATATTCTATTTTTGTTTAGATTTTATCAGGGTTAGATTTTAATATCGGTTTAATTTGGTTCAAAACATGTTTAAACACAATGGTTTTTTTTTGTACGCAAATGCAAAATATAGAGATGTTTATTTTATAACTGTACTTGTGTATAAAATAGATAATATTTAAAAATAATCGAGTGTATACTAGAAATTATTTTATTTATTTATTTATTTAAAATTAATGCATGGTTGGCATTACAGAGCGATCCAGTTTGCCAACCATGGATAATAATTATAAAAATAATTACACAAATGGTATAAAATGGAAAAAAGTGTAGATAAAGTATCTAAGTATATAAGTATCGTTATTAATTGATCTGCTATATGAAATTATAAAATCTCATTACAACAGATCGACAAAAGAACGGTACTTTACATCATCAGCCAAGTGGTTTAGTAAACTGATTGCTTTGACTACCGGAGAGTTTCCAAGAGCACCTGTCCCCGTATTTGGCGTAAGAAAAAGCACACGCGAACGAGCTCGATGATAGTGAGGTGGTGCCCATAAGGGCAACTCGAACAATACATAGGGGCTATGTACTGCGCCAATCAACAGCTTAAAGAAGGTCTTAGCTAAGTAGATCGACTAAATTTTCTTGAGGGTTACATACCCCAGACAATCTTGAATCCATGCGCTAGGGTATAAGCTCGGGTAAAATCCATATTCCCTCTTGTAGACATATCTTAAGAACTTCTTCTGGATATCTCTAGTCTAAGGATATTCGAAGCGTCCATGTAATAGATCCTGATTCGAGCAAGCTTCGAACCAATGTATCGTATAGAATTAGTGTTATGGCTTCTGGGTAACTTGCATATAATTCGATATTGCAAGTTTACCGCGACTGAGCCAAGTTAGTATTCGGATAGGTGTCCAACGAACACTATGAATTCAGGGAATTCTTGGGAACACTGTTCAGGGGGTATGTAAGAGGAAGACTTTAAGGAATTAATTAATTTAATGCCATCTATCCCGTGTTAAATAAATATTTATAAAACAAATAATACTTATTTCAATCCAACTGATATAATAATACTATTAACAATTAACTTGTGTCGTGGTTCGACACTTGTGGGAGTATTAGTTGCATCTTTATAGTCTTTAAAATATTTATCTATCTTTATATGGGTGAATGGCGCTTTGGAATCTTTCTGTTATGCCATTCATCCATCATAATCAAATAAATAAATAAATCATTTCTTTAATCCGTATAAATTCTGTTTTGTTTGAAGATTAACAAATATTTTTTAAAATTGTCCAATTAGATGGAATAGTTTGTATAATATTTAAACAAAAATATTAAAATAAAAACACTTTAGTTTTTCCAGGGCGGGAAGTTATTTAGAATATTATTTTGCGGAAAACAAATAGGTGAAATTTTATATTATTGTTGACACTCTGCAACCCCTAACGGAAGCAACATTGAAGTTACAAAGTATACAATTAATTTTAAGTGTTTTTTTTACGGAATTTGGGTCCAATGAAAATACGAAAAATTCTCTACAGATATTTTATATAATGAATAATATAATCTTCCGGATCTGAAAAAGGTCAAAGAATTTTTATATCTCGGATCTCCAATGACTAACGAAAATTTTAAGCGAGATATAATAAGGCAAATAAAAATGTAATATTATCGACAGTTTAGAAAATCACTGGGATCCATGCTTTTTTTGATGTTTGATCTTGATGGTGAGGTTGACTGTATCTATCATGCTAAACCATGGCCCCATAATAAATTCAAATCAAGATAATCCGTACTCAGAAAATGCAGACAAGACAACAGAGTTTATTAATTTAAGCTGAAAAAAATTATAATAATTAATTTACATCACAATTGCAGTAAAACGATATGTAATATATTGATCTCTTGTGCGAAATATTTATTTGGAATAAGTAATTACAATATTTGATAAATATACGAACGGGAAAAAATATTTCAATTAATGTGTCGATTCGGCACTTTCACGTTCTATTTACGTTTTTTTTTTCACGTTCTATTTACGTTCGCCGCTCTAAATATACCCTTTTTATAGTTTAAATAATATATCCGATTTTTCTTTTCGGGAAAAGTGTCAAACGAAACGGTTAATACTCGGTTCAATTACCATTGACGTTTTCCGTTGTCACGGAACAATTCCCGCCGAATTCAATTACTTCCGTTTCAGAGGGAAATACACAACTTCGCGCGACGTATTTATCAAAGAAGTGTATTTCCGGCCCTTTTTTGTTGTCATTTCGAAAACGGTGGCATTTAAAAAATTTCGCATTTAAAAAGGAAATATTTGCGCAGTGCTCAACGGTCGCAATTGATTTTTGTTGACTCTGTCGACGTTAACTAAAAAATAAAATATATTAAAAGCAAACATTGAACGTCAACAGGCTGCCGCGTAAAAAGAATATTTCACAAAGGGTCTTCCCGGTCGATTTATTTTTTCATTCTCTTATCAGCTTACGGCGTAGTGTCCTACCCTATGAAAAATAATTTCATTTTGTACGTTGACAACCCCTGATGCCTAACACAAACACTGCCATTGCTTGTGTAAACAGCGAAAACGAGCTTCGATACAAAATGTTATTAATTATCGAGGGTCGTGTAGAGGATTGAAAGCTACTGAACAAATAATTGAGAAAATAATTGGAAATCATTATCGATACATTCGACGCAAATATTAATTTTAGACGTACAGTCAGATGCATTACTAATATTATTAATATTAAATTAACCAAATTAATTTTTCTATTCATAATAGGCAAAAATCTGTCATTTTTTTAAAATGTATACACGTATCCATGTCCAGATATCTTGTAGGTCAGTTGTCGCCAAGCGAAGCTCGCGAGCGGCTTTTCGGTAGCTCGTGTAGGATAGCTTATCATATTTATAAAGTTGCCTCTCAACTTTTAAAATTGGACCCCGAAATGAAATATTTCTCGAACTAAATCTCAATGAAATGCTTAACAAGTTGCTTTTGTAAAATAAATTTCTAAGTAAAATAGAGAAGCAGTCAGATGTATTTCGACGGGAACTGCGCCATACACTTGTGTCTCTCGCTCGCTTATCTGTTTTTCCGCTTAGGTGGGAATTAGAGTCAGCAATAAATATAATACCACATGGTTTCACTTTTGTATGAGAACAAGAAGAATATGCACCACTAGTATCCGTCATGGCGACTCGAAATCAACGGCGTCGCCCCGTGGGGTCTATATACTATGGAAAGTAGACCGCAAGCATTTCAAGATTAAAATAGTAAAAATAGATTATTTTAAAAATTAGTTATTTATGATAGCTTTATAATTTGGTCGATATTTTTGATTTTTTTTTACTAATCAAAATGACAATAAGTGACAATATGTCGCAGACTGAGGCACGCCGCCGTCTCATAGTTCTCGCTGCACGTGTAACTAGTGCGGTTTCACTCGCACTTGCACATTGTATATGTTATTTCATAGTTCCGGATAGAAAATATGGTAGGAAAATACAATAAGTTTGTGACATGAAGATTTATATTAAAATAAAGTCGATTGTTATCGCGTGTCGGTATTGGACGAAACGGCAATGGCGGTTGGCACAATCATGATTTCGTGGATTCTATGCAGCTATGAAGAGCCAGGCCGCTATCCAGGCCAATTCGGCGACGTGTGTGCTACAGGAGGTACCCGTAGCACCCGATCAGACTGCTAATTAAATACGAATTGGCCCTAGCCTCGTCTGATTATTATTATGACAATCCATGAGTTGACAACTCGGCTTCCGAGCTCATGGCTAACGACCTGGCCCGTATTTGAAAAGTCCAGGTAACCTGGTGGACGACTGTCACAGTTCTGGCATCAGGGTTGTGACGAACGTGTATCTGTTGGATCTCGCGTAGTGTCTTACAGGTGACAAAGACCCACCTCAGGGATAGAAGGCCACTTATGTATGTATGTATGTATTCGAAAAAAATCAAGAACTCGGGGTCCAAGTTCTTGATTTTCAGCAAGTTCGTAGATTTTTTGTCGAAAATATTTTTTTTTACTGCACTTTTTACTTGATTTATTTAAGGTTTTTTAATAATAAATATTAAAACATATGCCTTTTCACATTTTTTGTTTATTAATAAAGCTCTCATAATTTGGTTGCAATTAATAGTTTTGTTTTATTAACTAAAAAAAAAATTGTTGTGATATAAAAAAAGAATTACAATTTTTAAAGAAAACAAATTAAATAAGTAAATAATTACAAATATATTAAAAAGAAGTGTATAATGAATTCCTTTTCAGAATGAATTACAATATAGATAATTCTACAAATTTATTAGTAAATAAATTATTCACTGTCGCTGGCATTAGACAATATTATTTGTAGATATACGTCATTATTGTACTGCGTTTTACATTATTTTGTGTCTATTTATTTTACGATTTTTATAAATGTCTTGGATTTGTATTTATAGTTTATTTTCCCTCTTCTACCATTTCTATTATCTTATAAAAAATACGTTTAGATCAAAATGTATAATCTCCATCTATCGGGCTATCCAGAATTAATGTCGAATTATCAAAACGCAAATTTCAAAATTCATCTTCGGCTCGTCATCCTGGAAAGACTTATGTTAAGATTTTTAGAGTAAACCATTGATATATAGTCCATAGGAGAAATGTGTACGTTAGAACAAAACTTGCGGAGTTGAATGCTGATGTAGTTTCACATTTAAAAAAATCCTAGTGAAGCTACTAGAAATATTTGTACTATTTATGGTGACATATTAGTTGTCAAAAAATGTAGGGTAAAAAAACTAATTCTAAAAACATTAATATGGAAAATGAACTTGGAAGAAGACGGTGCAGTCAAGTAAATGAAATCGCTTTGGAAACTAAAATGAAGCAAAGCCAACGATGACTTTCGACGATTTATCTAATAAGATCGGCGTGTTCTAGCCTAGCACTAGAAAAAAATCAAAGATATGGTATTTAGCTTTGAGAACTAATAACTAGAGATGAGAAAAGGGTTCTCTAGTCAATCGTTATAAAGACAAATAATTGGTTAAGCCTTAGAAAAAAAGAAAATCTCAACCGAAGGCCGGACAGCATAAAAAAATGATTTTTGTGAGGTGAAGTGCAAAAGGAATAATTTATTTTAGTATATTGAAATATGTCCATTTGGACATATTTCGTCACGACAGAGGTATATTGTGATCTACTAAATTGTTTCAGTGAGGCATATGTCAAAAAGGGTAGATCTACTGAAAAGCCGTAAAATAATAAATAATCCTGTAACACGACAACGCACGTCCTCATGAGTTAACGCGACAATTTGGGACACTTTATTGCATCCACCGTATTCACCAGATCTGGCACCTTCGGATTACCATCTATTCCGGTCGATGGAATGTTTTTTTTTTGAAAAAAAAAATAAAAGAGCGCAAGGTAGAATCGGCCCTTTGTTTTGTTTTCAAAATTTTGCAAAAAAGTCATTTATAAATAAATAAATAAATAATTTATAAATAAATAAATTCCAAGATCTTATTTTAATCAACCCTGAAGCGATTTTTATGATATATTTTTAAATAATTTTCCTTGGAAATATAACGTATTCTGATTTAATTAATAATTTGTGTTGATTCTCTAGATTACGACGTATCGTTATATATGATAATTATCCCGAAAATGTATTTCTTTCCCTTTTTCTGTAAAGTCAATATATTTATTGATCCAGTTATTAGCTTGAGTATATACAGAATGTCCCAAAAAAATTATACATTTGATTTCAGTTTTTATTCACATATAATTAATATTTATTTGCAAAAGAATCTACAAAAAATGTTTACCTATTTCTCCTACCGTAGATGTTATAATTATTACCGTTCTGGTCAATACACTGCTGATAACAGTGGGCTATTAATTCATAAACTTCAACAAATATTTCATTTAGTGCTGTGGTGCATTCGTGCTCAATTGCGACTTATAATTCGTTCAGTGTCGTTGGTTTTCTGGTGTAGATGTTATCTAAATCCAGTGTTGTCGGGTCTAGGAAACGGGCCGGGTATTCTATGGTACCTCTTCGTCTAAGATGTCTTCTCATCAAGATATGCTCTTACATCATGACGAGGAAGTGCTCCGCTCTGTTAGAATAAAATTTGCGATCTTCACCAAAGTCTTCCCGAATGCGCGGTAAAACAGATTATTGTTGTAAATTCAAGTAATATGCATCAGTCACCATCCTGTGAATAAAGAATGATCCGATTAATCCTTAGAAGCTTATAATGCCGCAATACACTGAATCTCCTGGTAAATTAATATGTTGTCCTGAGTAACATATGAATTTACAGTTGCTCAGTCAGAGTAATTCTCCATTTTGTTCATATTTTTCCAAGTACCATTCGCAAAACATGATTTTACGGAATGTTGTATATGAATATCCTGCAACAGATCAATTTATCCGATTAATTATCAGTCGCGTAGGTTGATCAGCCTAAAACTTCCTGCGATATTGTCATTTTCCCTGATTTTTTTCAATTTGTCAATTTCGGTCAGCTCTTTATATCTAATCAATTGTACTCTGAAAAATATGAAAAATCATTCAATTATCCCGTTAAATAGTATAAACATATTTTTGGGACATGCTGTATTTTTACAAAATCAAAGAAAAAAAGCACTTTATGTACAAATATATAAAATAACTAATATTATATATTCGAATTTTTTCTGCTGTCTTCCGAACCAATTAATTTTCTTTCACATAATTGATTCGACGTCGTTGACATCATCAATAGATTTTTATTTTATGATTTAGTTTATTAGCATATTTTAATTAGAATTTTTTACGCATTTTTTATGTATTTCAATTTTATTGGTTTTTCTCTTAAAAGTTTATATTGCCTCTCGCTAGATCATTTGCGTATTCAGGAATTTGCAAGTGTATTACCGTGCATTAGAGTAGATTGAGGTTGGAGGCGTTCCACACTGAAAGTGGAAAATGTACTCGAGTAAGGGAAAACTCACTGCGGAATATTTCCTTGATTTCCTGAGCCATATATAAAACGTATACGTACGTATACATGTATAATGTATGGTAAATGCGCATATGGGAATTGAATCGAGATACCCTGGATATGTAATGGAAAAATATTTGAAAAATTCGCGATCTTTATCACGCAGCGTGTAACAGATGAAAATATCTCTATGAGCAATTTCCTGGACGCTTTTCGCTCTGCAACCGGAAACCGCCGCGACAATAAAATATAATTGTGTCGTATATAATTTAAAAACACCGTGTCGCATTCTAAATGTATATCGTATACGTCCCTTTTAATATTTAATATGGCAATAAATAAGAAAAATAAATTCTAAGCGCACATGTCGTAGTTTCGAAGTTTTCAGGGAACGTTGAGCTGACCCAGATGTTGTGATATGTTTTCTTTTGAAAATCTTTGAGCCTTTGATATTGCATGAGGTTTTTATTAAAAAAAAAGTTGTTTGCTAACATATAAATGTACATATTTAAAATATTTCCATTTACTCAATATTTTTCAAATAATATTATATATATTATTTATTATCTAATTTATGCCATCATAATATTTAAAATTATTAATTATGCGATTAATTTTCACGGAATTCGCCGTGAGCGTCGACGACGTGAAAATTCACAAAACACCTTCTGAAAATTCAAGAATAAAACGTTGCCCATCGCTGTATCGCCCCGGGGAAATTGAATTTTAAACATTAATCAGGTCTGGCCAACTACGCACCGAAACATTTGTACTCGGCTTAAGTCAGAAAAGCACATGGTAGACCAAAAATAGAAAGTATTAATACTCTTGTGTATTATATTATATTCGTTCCGCAATTATCGTGGGGACGTAAATAAATACAAGCGGAATTTCTAATTTTATCTAAAGTATGAAATCTCTTGCTAGTCCTCTTGATTGAATTTCGATATGCGGACAATACGAGCTAGGTATATTTAGCACATTTTCCGGATATTGGATATGTTTGTTGGAAGATGTACCACAATATATTTATATATGAGCTTAAAATAAACAAAATGGAAGATAATTGCCTTAAATATAGTAAATCCTGTGTATAAGGCATTATATTTATTGTATTTATTTTATTTATTCATGACAACTAAGTAATCCTGTAATTTAACATATTTTAAAATAAAACGTTTTGATCTGTATTCAGATTATTTAAAATAATATTGTAATGTACAAAGCTGTTAATAATTTCCCTAATAAATATCATTTATATTTTATTTAAGGGTTGTTTAGGGTATATTTCATTTTATATCGTGTCAGATTTAAAAAATGGGTTTAAATATTTATATATATTTTCAGTTTTCGTATATTATTTTAATTATATTATTTCCTTAAAGTTGGAAAAAATACATATATATGGACATGCGTATGTTGGAATAATGATAGAAAATACGTCGACAAATAAATATATAAAGTAGTCAAACATTTTCAACTCTTAATGAACCCTACAAATGCGGAAATACTGGAAAGCAATGGAGAGGATCCTCAATTTCTATTTGCATTATAAAATAATACTAATTGCCAGCAAGTCTTAATTATCTATATTCCAATCAATGTTATGGCTTGAAGGTAACATGCATATATTTTCGATAATGTAAGTTAACCACTACTGAGCTAAGTTAGTAGTCTATGAATTCAGGAAAATCTTTATATTCAGGGAACACTTCCAAGAGACCCATTCACTCCGCATGTTTTATATAATAATATTTATGTGGGTAGTTTGGCGCGTTGGAATTAATTAATTTAATCTTATCTATTCTACGTTAATAAAAAAATATAAAAAAATAAATAATATCGATATCAATCCAACTGAAATAATATTAAAATTAACCAGTGTCGTGGTTTGACACTGGGGAGAATATACGTGCGAGAGACTTATTCCCCTTGCATCTATACGTAGTATTTATCGATTTTTTATCAAATATTTTTATGGATGAATGGCGCTTTGGAATCTTCCTTTTATGCCATACATCTATTGTAGTCAAATAAATAAAATAAATATTGAGCTTTGAATCAAAATCACGAAATATCGATCACTAATAAGTTTCCCTGGTATAAATATTAGATTATCCGGTATTTAATCCATGATTTTTATTTATATATTTTTATATTTATTTACTTAATCTTAAATGTAATTATCCATATTATTTAAAATTATTTTTTATATCTCGTATAGGTTTTCGATCATCATCTTATAAAATATGGAAGGTGTAGAAGCAAAATATGAATGATTTTTACTTCTTGTGCATATATTTTTATTATTATTGAATGCATGTTTAAAGGTTCTAAAAAGATAATAATATGAAGGACCTTAGTAATATAATTATTTATTAGTTAACAATATTCTTTGTAGTTATAGTTTGCCTGGTTATAAAAATCATGAGTTTAATAATCCTTATTCTACTCACATTCCACCAAGTGCACAATACACCTTCCGAAGTATTAAACCTGGGTTTGGTATCGGAATTGGTATTTGTTTCTTGGAAATACTTTTTGAAAATGTCAATTAATCATAATATAACGTATATAATACTAAAGCTGGCGAACTACACAATTAAAAAATAAACTGTTTATATCTCCGTGTCAGGAAACAAACTGAACTCAAACGAGAGTAAGTGAAAAAATGAATTTCTTTGGGGATAATCTATTATAAATCTAGTTTTCATAGTACCAATTTATTTAAAATAAATTAGATTAAGCGAAAGAAGCGTTGTTAATCATTTAGGGCAGTGGCTCTTAACTTTTTGAGTGAGCCGCACCCCTTTGAATCTGAAAATAGGTCTCCCGCATCCCCTTTGAAAAAAAATGTTTTGATTTTTTAATTAAAAAAATACATTTTTTTGCGAAATATATTGTGTATTTAAAAAAATATGTACATTTTATATATCAGATACAAAGCAATATTATATTTATTATTGGCTAGATTGTTGTTGCTTGTCCGTTATAATACTTGCGATGCGAGGCTCTTTTTTTGAAAGAGATACACATAAGTCATCACTTGCATTTAAGCAATTTCTCGCTTCAGTTTATATATATGCAAAAACGATGAAAATCCTATTTCACGCAGATAGATGGTGGAATCGGCGATGGAAATGACCATCGAAAATTTAAGTAGATTTAAAATATCATAAAAATAATTATTTTGTTAGAACTGTCCCGCAGGGGTGGGTCTTTCGGGGTTTTAAGGGAATCAATTTATCGTTAATTTATTTTCCACGTAGTGGAGCTGGAAAATCATATACTGGATCTCACCGACATGTAAAAGAAACGTGGTGATCTTATAATCAAACTTACGAGTACCATCTGGTAGGAAAAAGCCTATAACCAGACAAGTTAATAGTAATTAGGGGGGCCTTATTTCAGCCGTGGGAAAGTCTGGGGCGAGACATCGCCGAGAGCGTTGTCATTTACGCGTCAAAATGATTAATAAAAAAATCCAAAATATCTACCAAATTATGAACAAATCATGAATAACTATTTTTATTCTTAGAATAACCTATTATAAAAAAAAATGTCGAGATATTGATGAATTCTCCATTTGAAATGCTTGGGGTCTCTGATAGACTTTCCTCGGATGACTCTGAATTCATTTTACTAGCATATTAATTATTTATTTATTTAAGGACAATGCACGGTTAGCATTGCAGAGAGATTTCTTAATGAGAACTGTCAGACGAAGTTTGGGTGCATTTAATGTGTGGTTTTAGAGACAGATGCTTCTAATCCTATGGACTGACAGGATTAGAAGCATCCGTTTAGTCATAATACAATATATTAAATAAAGCTGTCATTATAGGATGATGGATTATTCTGCCAAGATTTAGAATAATCAAAGCACATCTAAATCAATAAAGAGGCACAAGTCCATGGGTCGAATAAAATTCGACTTTCTATAATATGCCATATGAAAAATATTTAAACCTGAAAAAATCGACAACTTAATCAAAGCAGAGATGGATCTAGAAACAAAATATGATATGAATCGCTTAGTTGAAGATTCGTTTTAGTATTTTTTCTTATACGTGAGGCATCGATGAGGAAAATGTATGTTTATTTTAAAAACCGTTTTCATACTACGTATATAGACTCAGTTTTCTTGGAATTACTATGATATACGTTGTCCAGCTTTAGTTAATCACTGTTTCTGCTTAGTTAGGTTTAGCTACAGAGTGCTTTTAAAGAAATTTACTGCGGTCGGTTTTAAGCTCATAAAACCAATTTAAAATAATTAAAACTGAATTGTGTTTGTTCTGAAATGAGATATAACATTTGCGGCTTATTCAAATTTCATGTAAATGTTTCAGAATATATATGACGTATATGTTTTCCCAGAACGACACCCCACGAATTGGACTCGAAACTACGCACTTTATTACAACGATTATTTAATTATTTTTTTATTCTAAATATATCTTTTTATTAAAAAATACCGGCACCATCCTGTGTTTAAATATAGCGGAGGAAAAACTCATATTTGAGAGATAAGTCGTTTGTGGCTCGTTACAACCCAACCGACGCTTTGTCTCGTCCCATAAATTACTTTAAGCCAGCTAATTCACTGCAGAGTCTGTTATTTTGAGAAACTCTGACATGTTTCCGCAAGAGCGTACTGTTTAAATTGCTCGCGAAAAATCCGAGCTAATTTTTTTGATGAGCCCCATTTTTATATGGCGCAAAAAATCTCAATGCAAAAAACTGTGAGACCGGGACGAAACGCGCGATGATGGATGAATCTGTAAAAATAAGGATTATATATTTTGAAGATAAATTTTCACCCATCAGTCACCATCTATTATGATTTTTCTCTATATGTACGCGTGACCTTTGATTTGGGATAATCAAATGGATCACACGTTCGATATGACTGTAATATTTACTTTGCAAATTCCTATTTATTATTATATGAAAAGAGTTTTGTTTAGATCATAATGGCGAATTTTATTTAATTTCACACCGTTTCGCGGTAGCCAAATTTTTATCTTTGTTTGATCTACGATGTGTCTAAACTGTGAAGAGATTATTTCAAAATAAATCACGCATAACATCGCGTTATTTATATATTTGATTTATTGCTCTATAATCGCGCCATTTTTAATTTTATTTTAATTCATATCGGAATAATTTTATCCGCCATAAATTAAGGTATGACCGTGTTCATTTCCCAGTGGTACGCTTAGAAAGTTACGCTTCCCGAGTTTGTATAGAATTATTAGGGTTGTATCCGATACGTAATTATTAAAAGAGCGATCGTAAAGCGATGGGACAAAATAATAAAACATTTATTAAAATCGACGTCAAATAATTTCGAGAGTTTTAATCAATTACTGCTATTTCGTGGATATTTCAGAAATCAACGGATATTCTTCTATTAAATAAATTTAGGTATATTTTTTATATACCAGAGGAGCCCGGTTATTACATCCCGGAATTCATGTTTTCCCACTGTCTGCGTTCTATTTATAAAGTATCGTTTCAGTTTAGTATATTAGATTTTATGTTTTTATTTCAGGCAATTAACATTTGATAATTTTAAAATTTCAGTTAAAAGAGAACATATAATTAGTTTGGTTTTCTCTAAACTATACTAGTAAAGTGCAGCTATAATAATCAATGCTTTTAAGCATTATTATCGTAAAACCTAAATAAGATATTTACGTTTTACAAAAAAAATTAGGCATCTATTATTATTACTAAAACAATGTTTTCATAAAGAACAGAAGATATTACAGAGCACAATTATTTTGATGACTGAGAACTAATTTCTGACATGTGATGATAAAGAAGATGCTGTAAGGTATATAGAAAGGCTATTACAAGCATTGAAGACGTACAAGAAGAAACCTTCTAATCGATTTTTAACTTCGAACAAGCTCTTTGTAAAAATTTTATGGGATTCTAACCCATCCATCACGGTGGCATAAAATGAACCGCATCATCCGAATGGGGTATTTCAGATACCCCAAGCATTTCAAGTCAAGATATTGTAGAATTCTTCATCAACATCTTGGATTTTTTTATGAATTATTCATGATTTGCTCCATAATTGGGTTGATATTTTGATTTTTTTAACTAATCAATATGACACGTAAATGGCAACGCTCTCGGCGATGTCTAGTCGCGGATTGAGCTCTTGCAGCACGTGTCACTCGTCCGTTTCACTCGCACACGGCACATCGTACCGGATGCGAGTGAGAAAAACATCGCGCGCGTGGCAACGAAAGTGAATATTGTTGTTTTTATTTTTTTATCGCTATTACAGACAATGATTATTTATAATATTTATTCTTTAGACCTTTTTAGACAAATTCAAAAAGTTTCTAACACAGCTAGGTATAATAATGTTTTCCTCGTTTTTACATTTTTCTTTGTAAGTCCCTTCAAAATGTAAAAACAAGGTTTCACTTTAATAATAATTATAATTAATATTAAAAAATAATCTATATCAATTAGAAATGTAAATTTATTTTTAAATAATATACTTTAAAAGAGCAGCATTTGCATTATTACTACAAAAAAAATATTTAATAAAAACTGTTCGATATTTTTCGTTGATATATATTAATGATCTTTCTCCACAGAATAGGCAATTTTTAAATATCTCTTTATTAATTCTTGCCGGTTCTTATTAAAATACGAAAAGTGATTTGGGTTCGATCAACATTTGTAATTTTTTTATATCTAAGTAAAAAATCTATGAGGAGTGTTAAACGTGTAGGTTCTTGGAAAACGATAAATATCCTTGAAAAAATTCGATTTAAACTCTCGTAATTAATACAGCTATTAAAATTTAATTAACAACATATATATTTTTTATGTTTATTTTAATCTAAAGATGCCAAATTCCATAAGAAATGACACGGAATTTATGCTTATTTTGCATTAAAACTGCCTAAAAATAATGTTTTTTTACGTTTAAAACGTCTACAAATCTTATTAACATTAACTAATTTTTTATACACCGATTTTTATTTATTTGCATCTAACTCTCAGGCGATTTTTTTTAAGATCGCGAAATTATTTGGCACCGGCTTTATTTTATTTCATTGTAGCGAAAAAGCGAATCCTTTAAGAGAAAAGAAGATGTCATTAATCTGGCCAAAAAATAAAATCCGTTAATCAATAAATCGAGGAAGGATAACAGAAGGATTATCCAGATAAAGATTACGTGACCGAGTAACTAATCTATTTCCACTCTGATTTTTTACCACTGTTATCTTTATTATTTGTTTTAAGAGAATTCGTTCAGTATTAAATTTAAAAAAACGATTTTCGTTCCAAGAACTTCGCACTTGTTAACAATAATATTAACTTAGCCGCAAAAAATCACTATCATATAATTGCAGATATTAAAATAAGTTATAATGAAAATATCAAAAAACATTTAAACTTTTATGAAACCAATCACAGTTATCGGGTCGTGTACATTGTAACTTCGTCTAACGCACATTACAATAATTATTTCAGCACAATGTCTTGCTGAATTTAAATGGTCTCATAATATTCAGCGATATGTATTGCAGAAGTTGTATATAGTTGAATATGTTCACGGTAAAACTTGAATGGAACTCCGTCTTTGAAACTTCTATGTACAAGTTTCCTTCGTCGAGTACTTCAAGAATATTTGAGACATTCTGCCCATTTAATCGTGATTTATTTATTTTTTTGCAGATCCAATCGTCACTAGATATATTTGAATAGTCGTGCTATGAACACAACTTCACCAAAGTCTTCGTTGGCGAAGCTTGGTTTAGGCGTCAAGCCCAAGCCCATCAAGGTTATGGTGCTGGGACAGGGCGGCGTCGGAAAAACAGGTAAAATAACGAACCGCAATAAAAGAGAATGAATAAATATATTGGTTTCATATCAATTTACTTATATAACCCAGCAACGATCTAATGGCCATCACTCATGATTTATTAAGATGGATGGTCTGTATAAAAAGTACATTATTTATAGAGTCACCGCAATATTGCTGAGTTGTCAATAGTTTCACGCTGTGAAATAAGAGCTTTGGATAATCCATTAGAATATGTGTTTCAGATTACAACAACCTTTGGTCGGAAACATTCAGCTTGTATATATGTAAATTTGAATTTATGAAAACATTTTTCATAAAGAAATGAATTTATTTTTCTTTTGATGAAAATTAATGCCGACGTTTTCGCCGTAGCCGCTTGATTTACGCAATTTTTAGAATTCAAGGGCTCTTTAAATTTAATATTAGATTGTTTCGCGTTTTTTCAACAATGCAATAATTAAATATCGCATGAAACTGTTGGAAATATAATTATATTAATCAATGTAACCTTTCAATGCTTAATTAGTTTTCTTAAATTAATTGCACAAGAGATGTCAAACATGTTAAAACTTTGAAATTCGATCAAATAAGGATTACTTCAATTATTGTCATAGATTTATTATTAAATTATATATGACATAATGTTCACAATTATATTTATAATATATAAAAAAAATATTAGGATATATCCTAACATTCATAAAAATATCTTAAAATCTTGTAATAAAGAAAAATTAATATAATAGCATATTTTAAATATAAAAAAATGATTCATTTTTTGTACTAAAGATACATTTCAGATGCTTTTGTCAATGTTAAAAATATATAGTGATAATTATAAATGAGATTAAAAACAAATTAAAGTAAAATTTACTGTCGCTATTTATGATTCCGTATTTTTGTGAAAATTCACTCGGCGTTTTCTTTATAATATTTTAAATACAATTAACATCTTGTTGAGAAAATGATTGCCAAGTTTTCATTTTTGTTACTTATTCTTGTTGTTTGTCACATGGTTGAGTGAAAATCGTTGTAAAGAATAATTGGACTGAATTTCAACTGTCTAATAAGTGTTTTATTTATTTATACCTTTATAAAGTTCGATCTGCATGTTTAAGAATTATATAACAAAGATACGTTTAATCCATTCATCGCACAGTGGAATGGATTATGAATTCTACTGCCAAAAATCAGTAACATTTTTTACATTTTAGCATTTAGACATTTCAAATAATATAATTTTAAAATATATTTTTAAATAATATAAAAAAAATATATTTAAACTAAAAACTATGAAAATTTGGTTCCAATTATAATGGAAAATTGACCCCAAGCATGAATTTTTCATTAATATCTTGATATTTAAAAAAAATGAATTATTCTAAGAATAAAAATAGTTATTTTTGATATGCTACATAATTTGGTCGATATTTAGAATTTTTTAGCTAAAATATATGACGCGTAAACGACAAGCGCACTCGGTGATGTTTCGCCGCAGCACGTGTTACTCGTATGTTTTACTCGCACCTGGCACATGTACCGAATGCAAACGAAAAAAAATATCGCGCGTTTGGCAACAGGAACGAATATTGTTATTTTTATTTTTTTTATACAATTTCAGAGAGTAAAAGACAATGATTATTCGTTATAATATATATTTTTTAGACATTTTTAGATAAATACAAAAAGTTTCTGGCATATAAGATTTATATTAAAGCTACTATGATCTTTCAAGTTTTAAATCTATTGTTAAACCTAATATTAGTGCCTTTTTAATTATTAAAATATCAAGGATAAGAGTATATATTAACATATTATTTTACATTATAATTTATACGTATGATATTGATAACTTTATTGTTTATCTTATTCGCCGTATCTGATGCCTTATAATATTTCCTTGATATTATTATAGAAAATATATATTAGAAAAAAGAGGATACGGAAAAGCACTAGTTATATTATATTTTTTCGTTGAGGTCTTATTAAAATATAAAATACTATCATTAACAATATCAGAAAATTAGGTTTATTTAAATATTACCTTGGTTGTATAATAGAAAATATATCGGATTTGAATGGCAAGCATTTCTTAGATGTATTTTTATTTTGTTGAATAAATGGTAATCTGGACGAGCTAAATCGCGGCCTCACTCTAGATGAGAAATGATGTATGGGATCTGACATTGTTGTATTCAAAAGAGCTCAATTCTCGTATAGCTACTGCCATATTTTGTTAAAGAAAATAGAGGACACACATATTATATAATTTAAAAAAGACTGGTTGACTCATTTGCTTCACAGACAATATAACATTTGTTATAAAATATTGTTTATTTTTCACTACGATTGATATTATTCTATAATAAAAATATTCATCCAATGTTAGCATTTGATCCATGAAAATGTTTATCTGGAAAATTTAAAAATGCTTCGATGTAACGCAAATAGTCATCTCTACTAAGTATACGAAAATTTTAAACAAATATTCACTATTTTTAAAATGTTAAAACCATTTCTGGCATTGCCAAACAATTAGAGATTTTTTAAATGTAAGGATAAATATTTTTAATAGCAAATATTGCACTTTTTGATTATTCAAATGTAATAGCTTTTTTGTCAGATGTATCATCATGGCCAAAAGTGGTCATATTTTTAAATAAGGTCTTTAAGAGGAAGGATTTTTATATCTTTGTGTATGTATGTATTGCGAATAAACAGAGGTGCGTTTGTGATTGTGAGTAGTGTGATATTTATTTTCCCCTGAATTTTGTTTATATTTGTAGGATGGGTCGAGCCCCAGATCTAAGATGCATATAGAATTTGAAGACGGATGATAGCAGTATAAATAAGGTTTATTTTTATTTTAAAGAGAGGACACTGTTTCTGCCTATACGAGGACAAAGAAGCGAGTTACTCGTGTTGATTTTCTTAATTCCTGTTTCTACATGGGGTCTCCATGGGAGCTTTGTATCGAAAGTAACCCCGATGTACGAATTCCACGGGATAGGAGTATTTTTAATGTTATTATTGACCGAATTTGATATTTCTATTAAAGAGAAAAAAATTGCCCGTCTCTTTGAAGGGTTGATTTTAATTAATCATTTATCGCACCACTTTTAAAAGTTGTTTAAGTAATTTTGCAACGTTTTATTTATGGAATCGGAATATCAGGTGTCACTATTTATTCAATTATCCCAACTGTTGTTAGAACAAAGGGCTTAATTTTGAATTGAAAATCAAATTAGCGAATTACGAGCGCATTAGCTGATCTAATAAACACAATACTCGCTCTGTGCGAACAGAAATTCATTACTCTGCATCGAACAAAGTATAAATCAGGCTTGAATGATGCATGTAACGCTATCCGGGAGACTAAGTGCCCCGAGGTGATTCTGTCACTCCGGCCCCTGGAACTCAAGGGCTGCTCGCGAACAATGAAGAGCGAATTATTCATTGCGAAGGTTGCCGAGGGCGTTAATACGCAAATCCGGGGTGCAAACACGCGGTTCAGCACTTGGACCACTGGCTCGAACTTGGCTTAAATAATTGGGAGTGTACTTGGATGAGTGTCTGCCTGCGAAACGCTGACGACCATTATCCGTCATGTCATATTCAGCGTTTTACGACGAGCTCGGCAACACTGTGTTTAATGTGGCTTTGTCCTGACGAACGACTTGCCGCCGATATGGCACTCGAAATCGGAGAAGTGGCCGTCGTTAAATTTATTGCGGTTTCTTTGCTAGTGTTGGCAGAGCTGGCGGATTTCCGAGGCAGTAGATCTCGGGAGATTTATCCTTCAGCCGGTCAAATTTGTGTTACTGAATGATATATTAACGACAAATTTATGAGTGGGTGGCCAGTCGAATAACTATTAATATATAGGTAAATGACTAGGCATCCGTCGTGTGTTACCTAATACTACTATATATAAGGGGGGACCAAAAAGAAATCGCGTATTTGATAACCTTATGTTCGAATGCAGTTTATGTCCAGACGCGGTGAAGTAAGCATGTCTTAGGTTTTTTTTTTGCTTAGAACTATTGATGAGCATTAAAATTGATATTAGAGTTAAATGTCGAAACCAAAAATTGACAAAGGTACGTCAGATATTGTATGCTATTTTTTCGATCAGGGCTTAAATGTGAGCAAAGCCACTAAAGCTATTAAATATTTATTTGATAAAGTACTAACAGCACGTAGATTTAGACGTCAGTTTAGGTTTCACGGGATCAAATCAGAAAATAGAAAATAAAAAAATGCACCTTAATCTAGACGACTTTATAAGTATGATGATGACATATTGAGTTATCTGGTCAAATTAGATCCTCGATTAACCATTGAGGAATTATCACAGATACTCAAATCTTCAAAGTCCTCTGTATTATCACATTTGTAACGCATCAGTAAAAGAAATATAATGGAAATCTGGACACCGCCCGTACCATCCGAAGATTACAAAAAGGAGCGGAGAAATACATGCTATTTTTTCCTGTCGAGAAAAAAAGAATTCAACCCTTTTTACAACAAATTATAACTGGAGATGAGAAATGGGGTTCAAGAAAAATAATTCATTTACTGTCAACAATTTATTAAACAAGATTAAACGAGAAAATAAAAATCAAACGTCAATTTCGTTTAACAGTAAGGGATTAATTCTACATTATGATAATGGACACCCTCATAAAGAAAAAAATGACGCAAGAAAAAAAACCAGAAGTCAAACTGGGAGGTTCTCTCACGCCCTTTATATTCCCCAGACCTTGCTCCTTTCAATTACTTTCTCTTCAGGTCCATGGAGCACACTTTAAGAGAAACTGTTTTTGAAATATAATAAGTTGAAAACCACTTGAACCAGCATTTTGATTCAAAACCTTAAAGTTTTTTTCAAAAAAGAAAAATAAAATACTATAAGTAAGATGAGAAACAGTTTCTTATAATCATGTAAATTATATTTTATAATAATAATAAAAAAATACACTCATAAAATATTCCGAAATTTCTTTCTCTACTATTAGATTGTCCGGATGAAAATGGCGTATTTTTCGTGAATATTTTTGACAATCAGCTCTTATCCAGTCTTAGGTTCTACATGACATGTTTTATTCATCAGTTGATATCCGAATAATGGTATTTTAATATATTTTTTTTTTAAATAAGGGTTGAGATTTTTCAGACAAACAATTTACACGAAATTGGATGTTGTACGAATACTGTTTAACTTTATGGTAGTGCTGAAGGGGGTTTAAACAATTTAAAAGTGGTGATTTTAAACTAAAAAACAATCCTCTGCCTATAATACAATTATCTGACAAGCTTGGATACTCATAATCTAGTATCCAAAAATATCTACCAAGGACGTAATCATCCATGACTTTAAAAGGGGCAGGTAGCGAAATCCCTTTAACCTGTAAAAAGCAAATCTGCCTGTAAAAAACATATAATTTAATTGCACCACAACAACTGCCGATCCCATAAATCGAAGATGACTGAAAATAAAAGAAAGAACCAATTCAGTCCTCAGATATCATATATTTAGATATATGCAGCACTTTATAACTGAAAAAATGCACGTTTAATAAAAAAAAGCCATCGAGAGTTATCTGGTATCTACATTTGAAAAAAAAAATATTTCTACGGTATTAAAAAAATGTTTAATAAATGAAAGAAAGTTGCGTCTACCAAAGGAAAAGGAAAATATTGTATGGATGTAATAAGAAAGAAAAACAAATTTCATCAACTCTTTCATTACAAGACAACATTTACGTACGAAACTTTATTTATATTTCGTAAGAACTTTATTTCCTACTTCTATGTAAACGATATATTATCTACGATTGTACTTGAATTACTATGTGGTTAGGGTTAAATAAACGAAAAATTATCCTTTCTCACGCACATGTGGAAGTCTACGCCCATATGCTCAAACATATGCAAATTAACTTTAAGACTTATTCGGCCAACAACTGATTAATTAGTCTTATGGAAACCGATTTTTATCGACGGTACATTTGTGTATTTAAATACATTTGCTAACGAAATTTATAAAGAATAGACTAAGAAATATCTTGGATTTTTAAAGACGTTTTTTAATAAATGCATTTATTTTTTGCAGTGAATAATAAATTATATCGTTCACCTTTGTCAAATCACATTTCTTACAAAATGAATATCAGAAATCAGAGCTGCTAAAACTGTGCAGTAAAAAATATCCATTCCAGAGTTAGATAAAATAAATACGGCGTTTTTTTTATGCTGTCACATTTTTTTTGTTGTATTATAACACCTGTCCTTGATAAATATAAAATGTGAAAAAATTGATTGACTAAAGTCTCAATATTTTCTTTTTATTACGAAAGAAAAAAAATCACATAAAAATACAATGTTTCGTTAACATTGAGGAAGTAATGACAGAATTGCTGAAACAGCTAAAATAACTAAACGTCATACCAAAATTACCGCAAAATTGTATCTAAGTATCGAGAAGAATAGAATAAATAATACATGTTTCTATAGAAACATCTATGATATATAATGGGTATTAAAAACTGAAAATGTTAATACAATCTTATTTTACATTGCAGCGTATCACTTTATATTATTCAGTGCCGGAAATTCAATTTTCGTATTTGAATCCCGCAGAATTTTCCGAGAATCACACAGTTATATCGCATTTCATTCATGGAACTCTGATCACAACTGGCAGGCTTCCAAGGGTTATGCGAACCACCGTTTCGACATTGCCGAACCCGAATATATTTCAATTTAAAATTAATAAAATACTTTGGATGCCCAAACCATTAAATTTTACGACCAATCAATTTCATACGCTAGTAAATAAAATTTACGACTGATAATACTGTATGCATAATAAATATAAGTTTTTTTATGACGCCGTATTAATTATCGGTAATTTTAAAACTTTATAACCGCAACTTTTAGCATTAATTAAAACTTTCGCATTGTAAAGGGATCAAATTTAATTTCGTAGTTGGCGAAATATTCTGCCCTAGTTGGAAAATAAATATGATATGCATTTTCATGAAATTAATTAAATAATGTTTGTGGAAATTTCTGATTCATTTTCACAATGCGGGGTTTGATGTAAGCGGGAAAATTTCATTTATGGCCAACGCTTATATTAGGGACAATCGGGGTAATGTAATTATACATGGCATTTCCCCGAGGAAAAGTGTGATATATTAAATATATTCGCGATAAATCGTCAATGTTTTTAAATAAATTTGCGATTAAATCGAAGAATAGGTTCGTTAGAAGCAACCGCATTTTCGCTAATCCCAGGAGTGAACCCTGATTGTCGTCGAAGGTCAGCTTTAATAAAAGTTCAGGAAATTAATTAAAGTCCGTGAAAAGCTCGTCGATATATCTTCGCCACGGATTTAACTGGGATTAAGAAAAGAGAATATATTTTTTTATATACATACAGCGTGATCCCCTGTTTGATATTTTACAAAAGCTATCTTGATGTTATTAAAAAAAGTAAATTATGAGAAAGCTTTTCCATGTTACACACTGCGAATGAAAAACGCACTACCCAAACTAACACGAAAAATCGTTTAATACGGACTGTCTCTTCTGTGCTGCAGATAATTGTAATTATTCAATGCAATACTGATAATTTTAATTAATTTTCAGCAATGGTAGTGAGATTTATCACTCGTCGCTTCATCGGCGAATATGATCCTAGTCTGGAGAAGGTTTACACATTCCACACAGTGATGGACAACGAAATGGTCTACTTTGATATACTGGACACAGCTGGACAACCACATGTGAGTAATTTAATCGTATATCCATATATTCAAGGCTATGTATACATACGCATATAGAAAATTACTGATTAATCAAATATTTTCCTGGAAAATATACCGATATTATCTCATAAAAGATGAAACATATATTATTTCAATAATTTGATCCATGAAATAATATGGCTTGTCTACATATTATATATTATGCATTGAGTTCTAATATGTATTGTTTTGGCGTAAAAATAATATAAGGGATGTAATGTACCAGTGTACAATAAAATAAATTAAATTGCATCATTTTATACTGTTTTCCTCAATCAACGAATTATGTTAAACGAAGCATTAGGAATTTATTACACATATAATTCCATCAGTGATTTAAAATTAGATTAAAAAATGTAAAAAGTAATATGATTGTCCACGGTCCATAGTCCTGGATCACCTTCGTCATATATTATAATTTTAAGAACAAGCTTACCGTCTGTGCATTACTATTAGCTCGGTTTGTAGCTGATCCTTTTGTGGAAAATTGTTACTGGAGGCAAATACTGATGCTATATAACAATTTATACGAAAAAGCAATGGTTTTCCTTAGGATAACTTCTTGTTTCAACCCCTCTATTCCACCATCATTATTGATAAAGAATGTCTTGCTCTGTGTATTGTGAGATTTTTCTAGAGCAATACAAAATAAATAATTTGGCTAGATCATACGGCGATACGGGTACAACTGGAGCATTTAAAATGTATACAGATCATTTAAACGATTTGTTTACGTCATTGACAAGGCGAAGATTCCTTAACACGATAATGCGTGGGATCCGATTATTAAAATATATATTTTTTTTATTGAGATAAAACTAGATAGATTCTTGATCGATGAAATAAGTATGCAATTATGGGGGTTAGGAAAGATGGAGTAAATGTGACTTTCAGTAGGAGATATCATGCGATAAAGCTCCTTCAGCGATTCTGTGTTTATTTCTTCAATGTTAGCAAAACATCGTTCCTTGATGATTTTTTTTCATCTTCGGAAATTAAAAGAACTCCATTTATGTATGTGCTAAAGTATTAAATCAATGTTGCCTTGGTCAAGTATTCGTTCAATATTGTTTTCGAAAGTAAAACATGCTAAACCCACCAAATCACGTAAAACCTTTTCAGAAACTGGTCTGCTGTCACTTAGATCCATTTCTTTCCTCTGGATTCATAATTGCTTGTTAAATATTAGCTATTTTGGCGTCTTACTGTTCAGACATGCCATTCACTTTAGTCTTCCTTGAGAGGAATCTCGAACGTAGATCCTATTGAAGTCCAAAGTAGCACCGGTTTGCCAACATGGTTCCTCTTCGAACTTCCAAATTGTTTTCATTATTTTTTATAATAAGTGAGATACGTGAATTCCTGGACGGCTTCAAAGCTGTATTCTTTGACTCTCAGGGGCTTAAGGATTCGTCTTTGGCATATGAGCACATACTTTGTCTTGGTTTCGTTGATCCACAGTCCCATGCCAATTTCCGCTCTCATTATTCGCTGGCGTGCATCCTTGAGAGCCGCCCGAGATTTGGCCCATTTTTTTAAAAACGGTGCCAGATGTTTCCCCGTCGGTGTCTCTTATTACCCCTTCGAGCGTTACGTTGAATAATAAACATGCTAGGGCGTCACCCTCTTTTAAACCGCGGTGTGTCTCAAATTGTTCTGAGAACTCATATTGAACACGCACTTTGCATCTGACCTCCGACATTGCAAACCTAGCCATATTTATCAGCTTTTGAGGGACATTGAGATTCCATATCGCCACTTATAGCTTAGGCCTGTAAACTGTGTCATATACGGATTTGAAATCGATGAACATGTGGCGCGGCTTTTCCAAACCTGCTGTAGAGAGAAAAATTGGTCAGTAGTTGACCTTCCAGGGCGGAATCCACAATACTATTCTCCTATTTCTTTCTCTGTGTATTTCAACAGTCTTTGGTATCCACGACTGCCTCTTTGTCTCTGTTTTCTTTTCTTCCCTTTTTCTGCTTTTGTAGTATTCTACGGACTTTCTAATCCAACTATTTTGGATCATTTTTGCATAGATCTTGTTTTTGGTAATCTGTTGGCACTCCTCTCTTCATTTTAGATTTATTATTTGTTGCTGTAGTTACAATTTCATTTTTATTTTGTTCCAATTGTTTTCAGTTTCTTTGTTGTGTTCTACTGAGCTGTCAAGCATGAGTTTCTGATGCAGTGCCTTCGAGTATTCCTTTTGCTTCTGTGGTATTTTGAGTTTCTCAGAATGAATCTTGTACACGACTTTCGCTTTATTTGTAGCATGAAAGATATGCTTTGATATTTTCGCCTATTAATAATGATCTGAGTCCACATTGGCTCCTCACAGGACCCAGGCATTGGTTAAATTGCTCTTACGTCTGGTGTCTATGAGTAGATGGTTAAATTGATTTGTCATCTTCCCATCAGGGTATCTCCATGTGCTTTTATCTATTGCTTTATGTAAAAATATAATAACAAATTATAAATATTAGATTGGCCCATGCAAGTTAAAAAAATATATCAAACCAAGCGAATAATATAAACCATCTACCATCTTCAAAGAAACTCGTACATTGATGCTAGACATCCTAATTGTCAAAAAACTTCTACTGTCTAAGACTTTATGAATGCTAAGCTTACAATTACACAGTATATATTTCAAGATGATTCGACTCGGTTTATTGAGTTTAATTTTTAATTTAATTTATTTACCTATCCTATGTAATCAATAAACAGCCACATATATCACAATGATTTTTGTGATAAAGTACTTTCTGCATTTATTTATTATATCATTTTTTGAAACTGATGCATACATATCATATTAATTTAAAAAAATATAAGAAAGTCATGTATCAGAGCATTTTTTATGATTTTATAAAATTATAACTTACTGAGCGAGAAACCCATGCTTATAAATGGATCCCTTTTTTATTTATTTCTTATAGGGATAAAAGTCGACATGATTTTTTTACTTTCATATTGATAAAGTTGAACATCTACGATAATGTAAAAAAATCTTCTAATCTAAGTCCTTCTGAGTTCGACCTGAAAAATATTTATCAAAGCAACATTATTCGTAATAATGAGCGTGTTATCGGAATGAATCGTCATTTCTACCCCATTAAAATCCAATAATGACATACAATCTAGGATAGAAGTGGCCAAACTTTCCGACAAAGCGGATCCTAACGGAAATTATTAATGATAGTTTAATAAAACTTTGTTTTCATAACTTGGACTGTAAATTAAATATGAAAATTTATTTTTTTTATATATATTTGAATAACTAATTTAATTTTGCATTAATTATTTTTCAGGAGAGCGAATGCTTGACATTAGAAGCAAACATCCGATGGGCTGAAGCATTCATCTTAGTGTATTCAGTCACAGACAAGTGTTCATTCGACGAATGCAATAGACTGAAATTTTTAATCAACTACAACAAACGGAGGCGCAGACTAGGCTCCAACAGCGGAAAGGTGAAAAATATATATATAAAATAAATTTTCAGAATAAAATCCGACATCATGACATGACGAATAAGTTGTAAAAAAATATTATTTTCAAGAATTAACGATTTCGCCTTTGATAATTTATTTCATCCTTATCTGATGAAGAGATGCCAAGAAAATGCGGAAGAGCGTGACATTTAAAATAAATTTAATTTTGTACAATGTCGTCGATTTCGCGATATTCACTACCAAAATTAATTTGTTGGAAACGTAAATGTATTATATAAATTTTTCTTGTTACGTGTCTTGTCGCTTTAATCACTCGCTGAAACTTATTCCATTACCCCCGAAAAACAGACTCCGTACAATCTAAAGTTTGACTCGTCGGATATTATTAGATTAAAATGAGAATTGAATAAAATTAATATGAATTTATTTAATCTTTATTTGACAAATATTAATTTACTATTATAGGAAAGTGTGTTAGATGTTCCAGTAGTATTAGTAGGTAATAAAACTGATCAAAGCGGTGATAGAATGGTGTCAGTGGAGGATGGCCAAAGACGTAGTAAAGAAATAGGCTGTGTATGCTTTCATGAAATATCTGTCAGAGAAAGCATAGAGCAGGTAATATATTACATTATTTATAATAAATAATAATTATTTATAAAAATATATTTAATTTGAAGGTATGGGCCGTATTTAGAGATGTATGTCGATTTTGGAGAGTACATGCCAAATGTCCTAGATTAAAACGATCTGGTAGCGAGACTCCCGGTGAAACTGGAGCATCTCCAGACCTAGCACCATCTACTAATGGTCCACGCAGTTTGCTATGTCATCATAACTCTAGACCGGCTATATCTCCCATCTTATTACTCGGTATATATCAATTAATATTGATAAATAATGTATTTTGTTTATGATTATTATTTTTTTTAGGAAGGAGATGGACTGAAGTTGAATTAGACGAGGAGGATGAAAATTCTGAATCGGCAAAGACCGATGGTAGCGGTAGTAGAAGCAGTTGCGGTTGTATATCTCCGGAAAATCCTGTTCCATTCAGAGGACGAGCTTCTACGGACGGCCACATCCTGTCTCGACCCAGAAGATGGAGATTCCCTCCTCCGCCTGGTCCTTGCGGTTATCCACCGAACGCTGATCGAAGAATGAGCATCAGCATGAGAGGAAACAATGCCAGTTATTAGGAATCAAAACATGTAACAATGAAAATGGAAAAATGGCCTATCTTAATGATCATCTTACTGGAATTATAATTAAATTAAATCTATACTAGGGTGTTACAAGTATATAGACGCTTCATATTACAAACAGTATGTTTACTGATCTGATCCAAATGTGCCTTGATCCTGCTGTGAATGGTATCATCCAGTGATCGATGGTCTCTTGTGAGATTTTAGTCCATTTTTCAGTTAAAATCGTCATTAACTTGTTTTTTTCTGTTGTGCATATTTATTTGTAATACATGCAAACTTTTCGATTGGGTTTATATTTAGAGATTGTACGGTCCAAGGCAAAATATGAAGACATTGATCCTCTTTCCGGGGAACTGTTTTACGCAACTTATAGCGAGGAGCTCCAACTTCCATAAACGTGTATAGATTTTTTCAATTGTGTTGTTAAACAATGGCATAAGTCCATCGTCAAAAAAAACAATATTATTTTCGGAATTTAAATTGCCATCACAGAATATTAATTCTGATCTTCCGCCATGCCAAATTGCATTCCACGATACGAAAAATGTATCCTGTAATTGGTTAGCAGAACACCTTCTACCCAAATTCGTTCATTATCACTAAATTGGCGCTATGGGCTTTCGTCAGAAAAAAATACGTGTTTCCAAGTTTTCTTCAGTTTTACTTTTTAACAGTTGGGCCCAATTGTATCGACGTTGTTTTTGGAACTTAGATCTCAGCACTATGAAGATGCCTTTGCACTTTTCTACGTATATTTTTGTGTCACTAAAAACTGTTCGTAACGTCAATATTTTTATTTTATCTGAAGATTCAAGTCGACTTGAACATTCACACGTTTTTACAATCTTTCTGAACAAATAATCATTCTATCATAATTATAGTAAATAATGAGATGTTTAATTTAATAGAGATATCATATTAGCTTATATTACAATTGCTCTTGGTGACCAGGGCCTTTCGGAAATGCAATTGATTATAAATTCTAAACTGTACAAGGTTCCTGGCTTCCTTAAATATTTGTCCCGAAGCTTGCATTATAAGATTCGGAGCCACCAGACAAAATTGAAGTCTCAGATTTTTTTTTCAAGCGTCTATTTACTTCTGGCATCCTAGTGTACATATTATGTAAAGTGGAAAATAATTGTATTTTTTATTAGGACAAAAAGTTTATTTAACCAAAAACTATATTGTTATGCTAAATATTTTCCGTTCTTATCTAGTTTTTTTATACCACTCTCATACAATTTTAGCGGTTTTTATTAAAATACAACTTATAGTGATTTAGGATTTTGATCAATATTTGTATTTTCATTTATATTAAATTTTTACTGCAAATAATCATGCTGGAGATTTTCTTTTTGATTGTTTTTTAAGTAGTCCCTCCTATAATCTTAGTAATTGAGCACTACATCTCTTCTGTAACTGTTTAACTAGGTTTTAGTAGTTTAACCAGGTATTCAGTAACACGGGAGAACCTTTTTCAATAAATGATGGTCCAAGGTTTAACAGGGTTCAGGTTGGTGTAGAAGACCCACTTTTAATCTCCCAGTAATAGATCGATTTCATATCTAGACAGTAGAGATAAAATGATATCTATTTGTTATTCTAAGACCGATGGAGAAAGCTCTCGCGGACTCAAAAGTCTATTTTTTTCCTGCCTTTTAAAATAATCCTTAAGTATTGACTATGGACAACCGAGGTCTTTCTTATTATTTTTTATGCGTGTCGGACTCCAGCCATGAGTTTAAAAAATGTCATCAACGATTTTAAAGCTCTACCTGATTTTAATTTGTCCTTTCGCCCACGTTCACAATTTTTGCTCCATCTATAGAATCGTAGAGGATTCAAGATGTCTCCATAAATATCACAGATGATCTGTGTAGCTTCATTTGATTTCAATTCATGTTCGATTTCCACCCTCTGCATTTTAAAATATAAATAAAAAATATCATACTAACAGAGCTTCAAACCAACTGTGACATGTGACCCAACAAAAAATATACATTATTTTTCACTTTACTTAATATATATAATATTCAGACTTGTCTAAAAATTGCTGTATTGTCGTAGAAAATCATGAAATACTTTTATTTCGATATGCGTAAGTATGTGTAATGGAATTTGCTGAAAATATAATCATATTAATCTTTCTCTATGGTAAAATAATATTTTAACACAAAAATATATATGCAAATTTCCCAAAAGATAGGGTGTGTTTAATTCATATTAATATATTGTTAATCATTCCCAAAGAAAAATATGTATATTATATATGAAATAATTTATTTAAAAAAAACTCTTAACAAAATATTAGAAAAAGACTGAATATCTTCAGAAAATTATATAAACTCTTAATAATTTTATTTATTGTATGTTTTTAATTATGCAAATTTGATTATGACATTTATTACTAAAATAAGTCTGAATTATAAACGATTAATTTTTCATTGTCAATTGAAATGATTAGTATTCCAGATTGTATTGGCAGATCAGATGTGGAGTTAGAATTATGAATTGAATTAGCATTAAATACATTCCTGTCTGATTAGTGAGATTTATATAAATATTTTGTACATGTAACAATATTTATATTTATATGTATTACATTAGGTAAAAAAATATAGTATTTAGATTAAATAAATTAATATATTCAAAAAGAACGATATTTTATTTCTTAATTTAAGAAAACGGCCAAAGCTGGAACGACATTAACTTTGAAGCTCGACAATAGATATCACTGGTAAATTGAATTCCTAATGATTTATAATGTATGTATTGATATATTAGTTATCTATAGAAAAGTTGAATCATTTCATATTTCGGCTATTGTGTAATTAAGCAAAATTTATTATAGCTTTTATTTTTCGACAATTTAAAATTAGTAATTAAAAGCATGGATTGCTCATTAAGAGCCGGATGTTTTCTGAAAAATTCTAATAACACTTTAGAACTATTTAAGAAGCGTAAACAACGTTTCATAATACATCAAAAGTAGACATGGTTCAAATTCCCAATAACAAAACAACGGCAATGAATTAAAACAAACAAGATCGGCCCAGGGTAACAACATTGACAGACAGACTTATCGCAATTTGACAGCTGTCATACAATAGAATTACACTACTGTCCCGAAAACATATCCATACCGACAACTGTTGGTCTGCGTACCACCAAGAAGTCATGTATTACTCAAGAAAATACTAAATCTCGACAAAATGACTGAAAATCCATTTCAAACTCGAGGAATTTCGTTGTAAAAGTAATCCGAGTGAATTATGCACCCATGCAAGAAGTCCTTACCACATTTCTACTGCAAAATTCGCTGTTATCTTCAATAAAAGTTGTTCCTCCGCTGCGCTAGACGAGCATGTCAATAACGGAGACAGAAGACGATAGGAGATTCCATGTCCTCGTTTCCTCAATTAATGTGTCCCAGATTAGATAACCGTCTATTTCAAAATAACTAAGTCTAAATAAGGATACAAAAATATCTCTAAGTTTGACATAAATAGAACCGAAGTGAGTACTATCTCTAAAGATATGATTATTATTAGATATTTTATTTTAAGACATATCTAAATAAATGTTTGTGGATTTTGGACTAAAATTGAAGTTAAACGCTAAATTTTAACCAATTTTAAATTATTTTTTTATTAACACGCTGGATACTATCTTTTTGTTGACCAATCTTGTTCTGAATCTTCTTGATTCTGTCTCTTCAAGATTCTCTCCATTTTGCATCTCGCATCGCAGCTACTACAATGGAGCCTATGCGGTCTTCACTAGGTCGCTCCAAAGGATAGGCGCCCTTATCTTTCACCAGCGTCCGATTCCAAGCGATTCTAAGCCATGAGCTTCTCCAGACTATAGTTTCTTCTGGAGAGATAGATACCCAAAGTATCGAAGAATCTTTTTGAGACATATCCGGTCTTCTTTGTCGTTACCCATTTCTTTTAGGACATACGCGTTTGTGCATTTAACGGTTCATGGTATTCTCAGCAGACGTCGTCAGCATTACATTTCAAAGGCGTCAATTTTCATTTTCATGTTCTCTTTTATGGTCCAGGTTTCTACGCCGTCATTAAAAATTAAGAATACCAGACTCTGCATTAAACTTTTTTTTTTTGATATAAACCTGTTTTTCTAAATTGTTGATAGCTTTGCCATTTTTAGCCATCCTTATTCGCCTTCTTATCTCTGGATCACAATTATAGAAAGATATAGAAATTCCTCGACCCTATCCAGATCCGGGAAATTAACAGATATGGATAGCTGATTACTCCTGTTGACAATCATCAGCTTGGTTTTAGTAATGTTGATCTCAAGTCCTAGTTTTTTACTTTTACGGATAACTCTCTTGAGCAGACCGGCCATTTCTTCTTAGTTTTTGTGGCTATCAACGTCGTATCTTTCTCATATCTTAGATTTTATTTTTTTTAGGAAAGGGGAAGCATTTCCCTAACTCTCCGAAAGTCGATGCAAAGCGAACATATGGCCTGTAGCAAATTACATTGCTGACCAGGTCCATGTATCCTATTGGACCCTCCATGTAGATAAATTGCCGCATCCGACAGCATGGAGTAAGTTGTGACGTACGACCTCCAGGTGACAACAGGGCCACAGAATGCCACTGAGGTGCTGAAAGACGAACCCGCAAAAACAGTCCGATGATGCAACTACGCTAAACTTGTTTAGCTTAGCCTTGAAATTATCGTGGCCAGTCAGAAAACAGCTACAAATTAGTCTGACTCTAATATCAGGAAAACAGAGATAGATAGCTCGCCCTTTAGGGGAGGCATCTCACTTCTCCTACCACTGAACAAGAGCCGCGGACACTTGACTTTATGTTTGTCTAAGTTACACCCTCAAGTGGGCGATTATAGTGGCGCCGACGACCACGGGACTATTATTTAAACATAATTGAGTGTTGTCGCGCGTCGGTATCGGACGTGGGTCCGATCGCAGTTGGGCATAATCATTTTTCCGTTGATTCTACGAAACTACAGGTCGCTTTCCGTGCTGATTCGATGACGGATGTGGTATCGAAGATGTCTGTATCACCCGATCAGATAGTAAATTAAATATGAATCGGACTTAGCCATGTTCGATTATTATTGTTACAATCCGCTCAGCTCCCCGGCTTATAGCTGGCGACCTGACCCGTATTCGAAGAGCCTAGATAACCTGGAGGCCAACCATCCTGTTCTGGCTTCAGGGTTGAGACGGACGTGCCTCTGCTAGTGCTTGTCAGGTGGATAGAAGAAGAACAGGACCGGCGGAGATCGCGTAGTGTCCTCCAGGCGGCAAAGACCCGCTACGGATTAGAAGACCATTTAAATAATAAATAATAATAATTTTAAGGCCTTCAGCTGGATTTGAAGGTCGAGCGGATGGACGCCAACAATAAGTAAAAGTGATACTGTTGACGATGAGCAACAAAAGGATTCTACTAACATATGACAAGGAACAAAAGTCAGTAGCCAGCCACGTACTCTACAATCCAACATCACATCAATATCTTGACTTGAAATGCTAGAGGTCTTTGAGAGACCCCCTTCGAACGTTGTGATTGTTTTCCATGACGGATGGGTATGTAGATCGTCACAAAGAAGATTCCAAAACATCGTCACAAAGCCACAACGAACAGACAACTGCGAGTATCCAATTGAAGTTGGTCGAGGAAGACCGAACATTGGACGGAATCATGGATTCTCCTGCCAAAAATCAGTAACTTCTTTTCTATTTGAGCTAGAATTATAAAAGTTTTAATGAATATAGGTGAAGATATATTCTTTTTTATAAAATAATAAAGATTTATAATATATTTCTTAATAATGTTTAAAAAAATATTTAAAAATTACAATTATGCCATATTATTCTGTATAATTTTGTACATTAAATCATCAGCGTTATGTATTAATTAAAAAAAATATTTTTAGAAATTAAAGATATATAAAACATAATATTTAATAACATTTTTAAATATTATTAATTATTCTAAAATTAATAATATTTAAAAATGTTATTAATTAT
>JAGXCT010037037.1:80129-124315 GCA_022495035.1 Philopotamus ludificatus
TATCTTTAATTTCTAAAAATATTTTATAATATTTAAAAATGTTATTAATTATTCTAAAATTAATAGAATTTAAAACGTCTAAATCAAAGCCCTTGTTTAATTTCAGTGCATGCCTTCATAGTCGTTATATAAGGATCTTATGTATAAAATAAAGTATAGGGAACAACTTGAATTTTTTTGAACGATGTATCTTTATTGCGAGACTTTTGAGCATTTGAGTACGAGTTTAGAATTAGACTTTCCTTACAATGATGTTGTCGAGGCGATCGAAATCAGGGACTTTTCATAGGCTGAGATTTTAAATATTAGCTTCTATCTCTGTTACTTTTGCCGGGGGACAGAAGTTAGTAATGTTAAAACTTGTTAGTGGCAATGTTGAATCCATGTAATTAAAAAAGAAGATGAAGACGAAGATACCTCTCTCGCCTATACCCAGAATCACCCGTTTAACGAAATTAACGAGACTTAAACATCCCTGAAATTTTTAAGATGAAATGGACATGAAAAGATAAAGAAAGCAGCCCGAATAAATGACAATGTTTGACTAGACGCACAATTTAAAGACACACAGAAAATAGGAATGGTCACATAGTTGTGCCATTTCTTTGATCTTAGACCTAGGTTTTCGTCCGATCTTAAGCCTAGTTGAGATATTTTTATTATTATTAGTTTATATTAATAGAATTTACTCACTTTATATTGAAGCAATTGTTTACAATCGACGATATAGCTATAACAACCTAACCGGGGATTATTATATATAGTAATGTATATTATGATTTTTCAGGCTAATGGTTGGCATGAACGGATAATTCCAAATATTAATTTTTATTCAGTTTTAAAATTTTATTACATAAACGTACATTTTTAAATAGAAATTTATTTTAACATGATTAAAATATTTATTAAGATAATTTTGATTTGCGGGTCAAGCATTTTAACGATTAAAATTATTATTTGATAAAATTTGTTATTCAGCTGGAAAACCAAAATGAATATTTTCCCACCATCCAATGGATATAATATGCATTTAAAAAAATCATAGTTTAAATCTAATTAAATAATAAATATTGAAACGTCTACAATCATTAGAATAAATATTATCGGAATTTAAACATATATCAATAACACTCTAATTATGAATCACCGCATCAATGTGCAACCTAAATTTATGACAACAACATTGTTATTAATTAAATAACCATTCGTTATGTAATTTTGGGGATTGAATCATGTCAAATATTAGTATATTATTATAAATATAATGTCTATTTTTATACTATCTATCCCTGATAATGTGTATATATTTATATTGTTTGCGGGGGACTGCACTAACGTAATTAATTACTTTGTATTATTTATCAATAATTGTTTCTTTAATTAAATAACAATGTGTGAGTAGAGTATTTATATTTATCACAAAGTCAAATTATATATTTAAATGCAGAAAAATTATTACTATACATATATGTTTATTAATTTTAAAATAAAATATAATGATATGGCAATATAGGTTTTATTTGGAACATTCGTAAAAAAAATAATTGTTTTAGGTCGCCATAATAAAATCCAGTATTAGTATCAATCATAGTAAAATCATTTGATGTTCATATAAATTAAGAAAATCAGATATTAATAGAAATACGTAGGATAATTAAATTGAAAATGAATACAATGTGTTAGTCATTTAATAATGTAAATTAAAAGTGTCGACGCTTACAAATTCAAAAAGAGCATTGGTGTTTTACTAATTATCAGAGCTTATTGTTTATTTTTTTAATTTTATTATGGATGAAAGAAATTATGGAAAATGCCATTTATTCATGTAAAGTTTCGATAAATATTTTTTTACAAACGGGAGGTGGTGGGTTGTATAACTCATAAACATAAATCAATCATAAAGAATTTATAGGGCGTATATATTTTTCGTGAGATTAACCTATCCAAGTACTAATAGCTCAGTAGCGGTTAACTAAAATTATCTACAAGCCATGACAATGGTTAATTATAATTAATATTAGAAACCATATATCAAGTTCACCCTTCCATTGCTTAATTTAAATATAATTTGCTAAGGATTTCTTATATTATACATAACATTTATTTTTTATTAATTGGAATTAGAATAATCCATTTTTTTACATACACGGTGAAATAAACATTTCAGAATGTATTTTTTTGTTGTTTTGATCGGCAGCTTAAATTTGTATGTCATACTATTTTATTATTAACCCTTTGAAGAGTATCGCCGTACATGTACGGCCACACCTGATGTCGCTTTATTTTTAATGCCACGCTTATAATTTCGATCAAAATGTAATCATTTTTTGTATTATATACAATAGATGGATTTACCAATAATATGTCAATTTAATTTCATTGATATTATTTTTTTTAGCAGTGAAAAAAATATCTAAATAATATATAAAAACATAGAACTTTGAAAACATAACAAACTTAGAAAAATACTCACTCATCAAAAAGTTAAGGGTAAAATGTCAAAGCCCGAAACCAACGAAGGACATATTTGTCAATGAATGCTAGTTTTTTAAGATCAGTGCTTAAACGCCGACAATTTTTAATTTCACGTTGTATTAATATATACTACAATAAAGCGTATTCTATCTATTTTCAATAATATGTAAATAGTTAGTAATTAGGTTTATAGATACATTTTACATTTCTTAATAGACTTTGTGAATATATTTTATTATACAAAATTGTAATTTTTGATGGATTTTTAAATGTCATCATGATTTTCCCGAGTAAAAGTAAATATGCTAATTTAGAGAAAATTGATTCAATAAATACAATCATAAAAAAAAGAAACACCAATTTAAACGCCAAAGACAGTAAAAATAATTCAGTAGGTGGAATATGAGTAAAGTTATTCACTATAGATGATTAAAACCAGGCGAAACTATAACTGCAGAAGTATATTATCGACAATTAGCCACATTAAATCTTTTATTGAAGTACTTTCGCATCCCCGTATTCGCTAAACATAATATCTTTATCTTATTGGCTATTTAGCAGGGAAGTACGGTGGTGTTGATGTTGGGTGTGCTGAATATGGAAAAAAAATACAGTTTTTTTCTAATGAATTTTATTATTATTTATACATTAATTCTATTCTTCGTTTTTTGCGACATAAATTTTTCAATGGAACTATCGTAAAGTGTGCCTTTCTGTTTTAGTTGTATAAGTATTTTTTTCTCCATTGATTACTTGAAAAATTTATGTCGCAAAAAATTGTATAAATAATAATAAAATTCATTCAAAAAATAATTGTATTTTTTTCCACATTCAGCACACCCAACATCAAGTCCACCATACGCCACTGTACTATTTAGATCATATTTAGAATATTCTCTGAATGAAAAATAAAAATGTGGATGACTTTAAAACACATCGGAATCGATGAATTACATGAGAGATGGGAAATGGTTGTAAGTAATAAGGATAATTATACTTTTGAGTAATAATTGTAAATAAATTTAAAAAACTGATTTCATTTTAGGTAACCTAATATATAAAAATACGATATTTCTTCAATTTTACCTGAGGTGTGTAGAGAAAAGGGCCAATCCGAGTGCTGGCCATTGCACTATCACGTCGCGCATGCGCAAAAACATACAATAGTTGACCATGATCTAAGTCAATCATCTAGCGTCTATAAAAAACCCGATTGCAATTTGTTTTCGCAATGCAAATCAATGCGAGAACAGATGATAGTAGTAAAAATCGCATTCACCGTCCCGATGCAATATAAATAAACGACGGATACTATAAATACCAGTGTCGTTGTACGATTACACGATACACATTAATTAAGACATGGCGTTGTTGTTGTTTTAATTAATCGACATGATGGTTGACGACGAAAAAAACATACGGAGTCTATTTACGACAAGAATGTTAGCGCCATGTCTGCCTAGTAGTCTGGACGAGAGCTGATAGTGATGATACTGATAGTGTCACGGCGATAGCTCATCCGATTAGGCAAATCTGAGTGATGGTTTTTTTCGATGAAGAGGTACCTTCATTTCTGTTGAATGCGAATTATCAAAAAGGATACAAATAAATATTTATAAATATTTACTATACATGTGACATAAGTTATCACAACATTTAAATAAATCAGCTCTTAATAAAATATTGAATATCTATTTTTACATTAAGAATAACAATAAAAGCTATTATTTCAAAACAAATTAGTACATTTTAACAATTTAAAATAAAAATCCAAAATAAGATCGTAAAATCGTTTTTTAGAAAATCGAACGAGTCTAAATAAATGCAATTTTTATCGTTTAGTGACTGGAATCATTAATGACGTTAAAAAGATAAAAGCGTGATTGACCGCAAAAATGCTATTTTATGTATTTTATTGAATATTAAATAAAAAAAATCCATTCCAAAATTCTACATCCTAGCCAAAGAAGAACGCCAATGACTTGTAGTTTTACTCGACTTGCTAAACTTGTAATAAAAAAAAGTAATTTAACTAAAATTGTTAATAATGATATATAAAATATCGAACAGTTTCTGTTAACTCGTAGGTAAAAAATATATTGAAAAATTTTAGAAAATTAAAGAAATTATATCCTAAACAAATACTACAATAATAATTAACGTACATTATAAATACATAATAATCACTAGATTGTTGTAATAATTTGAAACATTTAAAATAAATCTAGTGTACAGATAATCATTAAAATAGTGTTCATGTAAAACAGCGATATAAAAAACCGAGTTAAAAATACTCGCGATATTTGTTAATGCTGAAATATCATCAGAAATTACCAATAAATCAGAATAGTTAACAATTAAAATACAGATACATTACAATTACATTGTATATGAATAACAACAAATTTAAAAAATCTAAAAAAATTAAATGTTAAAAAAAGAGCAATCTTTCCGAATAATATGAAGTTAGTACTTTAGCTGTTCCAAAACTGAACCTTTGGTAAATGGAAAAATTAAAAACTAAGACCATTTAAAGGAAGAGAAGTAAAAGATCATCCTGTTGAATATTAGCCAGAAAGGGCTATGGATGGATAGGAAGATCTTTGAAGATTATATTAAAACTAATAGAGTTCCAGAAGATTCCGTAATTTTCATCTTTTACTGACATATATTTCCAAGTGTCTGCCCTGAAGATAAAAAAGATGATATTCTGAAGACGCAGTATTTGGCGAATAAGGTAGATACTGTGGTACTTCTAAATCCAACTCCCTGATTTTTTCCTGTGCGATTCTTGCTACGTGTGGCCTTGCGTTGTCATGTTTCAGTATACGTCTTTGGTTATTTATCAAAACTGATAGCTTTTTTAACAATTTAACCATTAATCTTTTCCAATCAGGCACAATAAACTTCAGCTGTAACTTTTTGTCTAGGTTTTAAAAATTCATATTGAATTACTACCAAAATATAATATCCAATCGAGAAATTAAATCTGGTACTTGACTCGATGAAAGTCATTGTTGTTTCTCCTTTTCACTTTTCATCGCCAGTAACAATCCTTATCAAAGACAGATCAGGCTAGATCTAGACAAGTGCAACGAACAGATGGTTATCCTTTGTTTCAGGGCCGATAGCGAAAGTTCGTGCAATACCCAAATTTCTTATGTATTTTTTTTTACCGATCCTTTTCTAATGGTATTGTGTCGTTTTTGGTTTTACGATGGTCGGATTCCACCAACGAATCTAAAGCGGCACCATCCAGTTTTAGAGTTCTTCCTGATTTTGGTCTATCTTTTAATTCCCTTTACCACTTTTAATTTTTTGTTAACTATCTATGGCATTTTCGAAGTCGACGTCACCATAAATTTCGCAGATGTTCTCGGTAGCTACTTTTGGCTTTGATCACTTCTTGAATAAAAATAGCATATAAAATCGTAAATCGGTCTCGTCAATTTATGGCCTTGACATTTTTACTAAAAATAACAGAAATGAAAAAATTAGAAATTGTAGTCTACAAATAGAGCTTTGAAATGATACCAAATTTTATCTGTTTATTCCACGGCAGTCGGTGACGAACTAATATAAAAACACCACAACAAAAAATCATCATTACTTTTCGGTTTACATGAGTATTTCGAAAGTTTTGTCATTAGCATTATCTTAAAATTAATTAAACAAAATTATACATAGCCATTTATATTACAAATATTTTTATCCAATTGTATTGTGTTTAAATTGATACTTATTTTCATCATAATAAAGGAGAAATTAGAAAAAATAATTATTTATTCAAGTTTGCTCTCGAGTAATTTAATCAAAATCAGCAAATTTAGAAGATTTAATCAAATACTTTCATTTTTACGATACATTTTGTGTATTAAATCATTGAATAATATAAATGGAAAGATAATGGAAAGTAAATTCTATACATGTTTCTAAAGTAATAATCAATAAGGCAATATTTACATATATTGCATCAGGCTTAAGATTTATCAACGAATGTTTTCATTTTAATCTTATCCAATATTTAATCAATGATGCAGTTTATTTTAAAAATATATTACAAGTAAAATGCTGTTTGTTTATTTATACTAATAATCTATGTCATAAACTATTGTTTATTTTTTTATAATACGCCATACATACACATTTAAAGATCATCATGGCATTTAATTGCAGAATTAACAATGTCCGTCTCTATTATTGTGCAATTACGACCAAAGCGGTTAAAGTTCACTCTTCGTCCAGCATCCAAGAATCCTGAAATTGGTCAAGCTAATGCTTTCCGGCTGATTGCTTTATCCCCACATTAATTATTGTCGTTAATCAATTGTTTAATATGTTTTTTTTTAGGATTGTACTGCTATGCACTGGTACATTTCTAGGACAGTCAAATTAAACCATTTAACACTGTCGCCGATACCATTTGTCCAAGAGCAAAACAATGTCTTTGTGATGAGCAAGTCGTTAGACGTGGAATGGGGATTAGATTACAAAACAATGGATAAATTTACGATAGCCATTGTGCGATGTGGAAGCTACGTTTATCTCGAAAGAAAATGACTGACCCATTGAGCAACGGCTTCTGTTAAATTTGACGTATGCATAATTTCGTTGCATCTCACACTGAAAAAATTTATAAGAAATCATTTATTTTTGTTGCGCGAAAAGTTACCAAAAACATAAATATATATTTTATAGATTTTTTAGTATTAATTGAAAAATCAAACATAAAGATGCATCTTTTTCTCCCTCTGTCTCTGCAATACCACACATTTTTATTTTATTCTTATAAAATATGAATTATTAAAACAAAAAAAAATCTTTTTTTTCATGTCTACGAAAATTCTCCCCTAAAATATTTTTTGGAAGATTTTTTTGCTTGGGGTATTGTCTTGCTTGGAATAATATGAATATAAGAATCTCACCCTTCGAATATCAATCATCAATAATTCTAAACATTTCACAGGACATTTAAAAAGCTAAACTACTCAATGCAGGTTAAGTTTCACTCGTCGATTTCTAGCGGCAAGTGTAACTAGTACGTTTGACTCGCACTTACTACATCGTACCGGATGCGAACGAGAAAAAACATCACACACGTGACAACGGAAGCGAATATTGTTGTTTTTATTTTTTTCGAAATTGCAGACAATAAAGGTCAATGATTATTTATAATATTTATTCTTTAAACTTTTTTAGACAAATACAAAAAGTTTGTAATAAGTAGGATTTATATTAAAAGAGTTATTTGAGAAAAATCAAAAACTTTGGATTCCGCACGGCTAGATTAACCAATTCTTAAATACTTCTTTATACGCATCTTGTTTTATATTTTTTTTCTGGACATTTAAAAAAAAATTGAGCTTTGATCCTTACGAAAAAACAATAAAATCACATATATACTTGACTAATTCACTTTTCCTGTATTTTCCTCAATTCGTTAGTGGATTTTCCAAGTGGATGACTCAACATATTATTATTTTAATAAAAAACCGTTTATTTTTCACAAGTGATATTATTTTAATGTCAATACTTTTTTGCGTATTAGATCCACCCGTATTAGTATAAAACATCTTTCACTGCATTTCAGATTTTAACAACTAAAAATAAATCAATTTTCATTGAAACAATCTATCTTTAATTATTAGAGAAGCCAAAATGTGATCTGACATTTTTTAATCGATATTAAAGTTTAATTAGAATCCCAACTCAATATCACTTTGAAGTGTTAAAGACATATCATTTTGTATTCTGTTTTTTCCCCCGTCAAATCCTTGATTGAGCAAGAATATTAATTTTTAACCAGGGATAATAAAGTTTTTTTTGTAAAAAATATGTTCGAATGCTAACATATTCTTAAACGGGCCATATTTTTTTCAGGATCCTAAATCGATATTAACTATAAAATAATTATTCCTAAAACACAAATCCCCCATGGTTTTCGGCATATTTATATTTACCGTTTTCCGCTAAAAAAATTTAACAAAAAAAATGAACTACGTTTTTTGTTCTATTTATTTAAAAAAAAATGTCTTTTATTGAATAGGATATCATATCAAACCTTACAAATGTTTCCTATTCATTTTATCCATGAAAATCTTATTTTATATATTCGTAAAATACAATTAATCAGAGTAGAATGTAGATTCGACCAACAATATCCAGAGTGGAAAAGGTTAGAGCTCATCAGCAAATCGAATAGGATAGCTTTTGGACGCTGTATGAACATGAAAACAAAGATTAGCAAAAAATGTACACATTTCTGTTCTTGAGATGAAGAATTATGTGCTCAAACTAAACATTCCACAATATCCTTTATATTCGACAGGATTTACTTCACATCATTCTTAACTTTTCATGCACATGTAGCATGGTTTTAAATTCTGTATTTTTTAAAAACGTATATTTTATTCGTTAACATTGGTAGTCATATTGAATAATAATTGGCTGTTGAAAAGGTTTCACACGTTTTTATGTGCCTGGTGATTTTTAACCCATCCGTCACGGTGGCTCAAAAACAACCGCATCGTCCGAAGGGGTTGTCTCAGATACCCAAGTCAAGTCATTTCATTGATGAAATCTCCATCAATATGTTGACATTTTAAAAAAAAAATATTCTAAGAATAAAAATAGTTATTCATGATATGCTTCATAACTTGGTCGATAACTAATCAATATGACGCGTAAATAACAACGCTCTCGACTATGTCTCGCCGCTGACTGAGCTCTCGCAGTAATACTCGGCACATCATACCGGATGCGAGCGGGAAAAAACTGAAATAAAAGTCGTGAAAGTTTAATCGCGCGCGTGGAAACAGTAGCAAATATTGTTGTTTTTCAATTCGCAAGAGTCAAGTGTTGTCGCGTGTCGGTATTGGACGTGGCGGCGATGGCAGTTGGGCACTATCATGGTTTCGTAAATTCTACGGAGCTATGAGGAACCAGGCCGGTATCCAGGCCAATTCGGTGACGTGTGTGCTACAGGAGATGCCCGTAGCATCCGATCAGATCGCTCATTAAATACGAATTGGCCCTAACCTCGTCTGATTATTATTGTTACAATCCGCGTGTTGACAACTCGGCTCTTCGGCTTATGACTGGCGACCTGACACGTATTCGAAGAGCTAAGATAACCTAGAGAATGACCGTCATAGTCCTGGCATTAGGGTTGAGACGGACGTGTCTCTGCTGGAGATCGCTGTCCTCGAGATGGCAAAGACCCGTCTCAGGGTTAGAAGGCCACTTAAATAAATAAATAATAATAATTGCAGATAATAAAAGACAATGATTATTGTTGATATTTATTCATTAGACTTTTTTAGATAAATACAAAAAGTTTGTGACATCTAGGATATGTATTAATAGAGTTATTCGAAAAAATCAACAACTTAGGGTACTCATTACCCATCGGCACGACTATGAAATTGTGGAAAAACTTGATATTGTGGAAAGAATTGTTGCCAAAAACAACCGCAATAGTCTCCGTATTCATTATACGTTTTCTTCCTATTTCTGAGATCGTAAGAAAACACGAAAGGACAATGTTTTGTCAAAATTGAGGAAATAAATATACAGATTCGCTGAAATCTTATCAGAAATAACGAAAATTCCGGATATTTTTTTTATCAAATTTTATAAATAGTCGTCTGATAAATAGTTATTTAATCTCAACCATGCCTTAGTAAACAAAATACGTTTCGTTTATGTAACCTAATCACTATATCCCGATATTTCTATTATAGCTTATCTCGTGTACCTATTTTGTTCGTTTGGTTGCTATAGGGAAAATCTACTGACATTATTTTCATTAATTATACACATATTAAAAATATCACACGACGCAGATAAATCATTTTTAATACATCTAAGGTGTAAAATAGTATAATTGTTTTGTTCTTTTTCAGGCGATATATCAGTGAAACGATTGGTTTCAGTGATATCGGGTTATCACGTATGACATTTCAACTTTGAAATAACACTCGTACCCCTAATTCAGTTTTATTTCATTCAAACAACAAGTGTGACCTCTGGATACAGACATCCGAGATCGCAACCCGCGGTTTTAGGATTGTTTATATCATCGTGTAAAATCTGTAAATACTTTTAATCATCAATAAAAGTGATATTTATTGGAATATCTTATTATTTAATTTTATGTACAGCTGGATAGCACGTGCTGATATATTTTTTTCGTCGCCAATATGTTATTAGCATGTTTCTATCCAAACAAAAACGAGATAATGTTTAATGCATGTTTTGATCGAATATAACCTCGCCGATCTTTGACCGTTTCAACTTTATGAACCAATATAAAAATTTCAAAACAAAGTAAATAAAATAAACATGATTCATATTAGCATATTTAGATTTTTGGGAATTCCACCATTTCATTCTATTTATTTTAATATCAATGATTTATTAAAATAAATCATTATTTTAGCTTCATATAAAAATATAGCGCCATTTCGTTGATCTTATATATGAGATTTATAATTTCATATAACGGATTAATTAATGATGTAATTTTAACATTTTTTTTTATAAAACTAGCATATTTACCTATACGTTATTTTCTCCAAATTACTTTTTTTCTTATTATTATTTTATATTTACATTTTTATATATTTCTACCATTTATATATATTTGATATTATATGTTTAAATTAAACCTGTTTTATTATTTCACTATTATGTTTTTATGTGTGATTGGCGACCTGGTTTAATCTGTAATACCAATCACGCATTGATTTTTTTTTAGGAAAAAATCAATATTTAAAAATATAAATGAGAATTATTTAAAAAAATATTTTTTTAATTTCTTAAAATATAATAAATCGACCGGAAAGAAATACATTATTTTTTATTATAACAGAAAAAATATACATCATTGTTATAACTAAATCGCACCTCTCTAGTAAGTTTTCAATTATATTCTTGAACAAAGCTAGATAGCTAACCTTTTAAAATGAGTTTCAAGATGATTTTTTATATTGTCTAAATGTTAAAATCGTGGTCAAGTGCAATATTTTACCGCGATTGAGAGTAATTTTTTAACATTTGTTACAATACTCTATCTAAAAAGGACTGTAGCATGATTTGCGTTATTTAATCCGGTTAAATTTGTAAAGCGTTATGGTGGGTAATAGATATTTAATATTTAAGATTATTTTTAAATTAAATCATGTGTTATATTGATCGGTGAAAAATAGCTCCCGATTGCATCATACTGCATTGAATACATGGTCCATCGCACGATATCAGGAAGAATTAAATGGACTATTGCTGAAAACAAAGGTAAATTTTCATTTTGACGATTTAAATCTGGTTTCAAGGGATTACTGGATGACCCTCCAAGTTTGATGACAACATATTAAAAACTCTAATTGAATCTGATCCTCTTCAAACTATAGAATATTTATCAAAACCATTAACATTTTCAACATCGACAGAAACATTTAAAACGCTTCGGCAAAATGAGCAGGTTGAGTATTTGGATGCTGAAAGAACTAGCCGAGAAAAACAACGTATGACGAAATGATACGAAATATATATAGTTTACAATAAATTAAGAAAACCAATGACTTTTCAAGAAATAGATACCAATTCCTACCCCAAAGCTAGGAACAATACTTTGGAAGATTATTTTATGCATTTTGAGGCATATGAGTGGAGTTATTCAATAAAAAATTGGCAACAATTGGATACATTGAATCAGAGACTGAAGGAAAAACATCAATTTAAATCACCAATGAAAAAATTAAACAACTAAATTGGGTACTTTCGCATCCTCCGTATTCATCAGACAAATGACCTTTAGATTATTATCTATTTAAATCAAGCCTAGATAAACTTTTTAGATGAAACGCCTCACTAAGAGTTTTAAAACTACGGCGGGCCGTAATTAAATACTTTTTCTAGATAAACATTATTTATTATCATAAAAATACGACATAGAACAATTTAGCCTTTTAACATTTTTAATGTGCAGCAAAAAGTATAGCTTTCTGAAGACCATCATACAGGGAAAAGTGGAGGGTAAACGGTGGTTGGGAAAAAATAAGTTGTCGTGGCTTCCCAACATTTGCAACGTAGACCAGATTGAGAGCTCCAGAATTGTTCGAGCTCACAAAAAAAACCGAAAAATATATGGAGAAAAAATAAGAACACGTAGTCTTATCTTTTGTCTTATGACGGACTAAAATCAGAAGAAGAAAAGCTATTAATTTAATTTAAGAAAATAGTCCGCAAGAAGAATTTTTTTTGTTAAATTGTAAATATTAATAAAAAAAAATTAAGATAATTTCCAATATTATTGATAAACCCATCCGTCACGGCGGCTCGAAACCAACTTCGTCGTCCGAAAGGGGTATCTCAGATACCCCAAACATTTCAAGTGGAGATATTGATAAATTCTTCATCAATATCTTGACAATTTTTTTAAAAATAGATTATTCCAAGAATAAAAATAGTTATTCACGATATGCTTCATAATTTGGATTTAAATAATGACGCGTAAATGACAACGTTTTTAGCCATGTCTCGCCACCGACTGAGCTCTCGCCATACGTGTCAATCGCACGTTTTACTCGCACTCGGCACATCGTACCGGATGCGAGCGAGAAAAAAGGCTAGGCTAAGTTAGGTTTGCAAGATTTTGCGAGCAGCTTGCGGACCGCCTTAAAATTAACGGCATCGGTTTGCGCATCCCTGATTAAATCAATATGTACATTTTGCAATGTTTTTAAGCAAAATTAATTTCATATCAATTTATATAAAAAGATAGAAAGAAAAAAACAAAATTATTGACTTGTATTGCTTTTTTTCTTTTTCATTAGCTTATCTCTAATATTTATTTTGTTTAGAAAAATTCAGAGGCCTCTCGAGGGAACTTGAATGCTGAAGGCTCCGATGCCTTGCATTGTTTTGCTCTAAGGTAGCTAGCTACACGCCTGCATCCGCAAAAATAACTGTAACTCTAATATACGGAAGAAATGTAAATAAATAACCATACCATTATTGTGTCGTCGACCAAAAAGTTCACCGATGCTAGGGGGGACCTCTGAAGTTGTTATTCGATATTACGTTTAAGATTAATATTTATCGTATTGTTTATTGCAGTCGGGAACAACACAAAACATTGTGTCGGTACGTTCCCAATTGCATCATACTGCAATTACATAATGTATTTAACGAATCTTGAGATTCAGTTATACTTTGCGGTAATGTGTAACCCTTGATTTCGTACCGGATGCGAGCGAGAAAAAACATCGTGCCTGTAGCAACAGAAGCGAATATTATTGTTTTTATTTTATTTTTGCAATTGGGCACAATAAAGGACAATGTTTATTTATAATATTTATTCTTTAGACATTTTTAAACAAATAAAAAAAGTTTGTGATAAGTAGAATTTATATTAAAAGAGCTATTCGAGAAAAATCAAAAGCTTGGGGTATGCAATATACCCCATCGACACAGCTAGGTTAAACAAATGAATAGAGAACCTAAATTCACACCAAATTAATCTTGGGGATCATTTAAAATCTCAACGTGGAGGAGAAGTTTTTAAAGCAGGCAAATGTTGATTTGTTCGGTTAAGAAAACGATCAAACTTGAACAGCCCTAGTAGAATCAGCTAAAAATATTCAAGAGTTCTGTGAACTTTTAGAAAGGGGAATTATTCATCAAATTTACCACTTTTTTGGCGAAGTACCCGTAAGGCTCCGATGACACAAAATCTATTAATGGAATGCTCCTGCCCAACAATAAAAAAATATTGTGAAATATTGAAGTTGAACTTTGAGCACTTTTGGACAATACGCCGAGTTATCTTCTGGAACTTAAGTCTCGGAACAGGGTCCAATAGCCGTAATCAAAGCTTATTTAGGTAAATCAATGCGCCACTCATTCAAGAAACTGATATGTGTAGAGATGCCATGTGCGTTTGATGAAAACAATATAATATAATGTAGGCTATAAAAAACATCGATGGAGCATGGAATGAAGTCTTCCAGTCGTGTATGAACGGTGTTCAGAAAAATTCATGATACAAGCAGCTTTGGTTACTAAGTAATAAAAAAAAATGCACGTGACGCGTACAGCCCCTGCTACCCGCTGCTTGATGATCACTGGCAGTGACGGCACTCGTGGCGACCCAATGCCAAGAGTATCTGCAGAGGAGTACTCCTCGGACGATCACGACGTGTGGCCGGGACTAGGTGTTCATGTAACAGCGCCGTCGGGCACTACGTCGGTGATCTCGAAGTATATAGTCTGCAGCTGTCCTGTGAATGGTTGGTCCTTATAAATGGCTATGTTGACGAGAAAAGAGGAGTCTCCAGAGTCGTCATGGAGGCGTTCATGAGAAGCACGTAGTCAACGTGACTCCATCTCCCGTTGGAACGAATGTAGGAGCGTATTCACGCTGCAACAGTCGCGTAAACACCAGTGGCGTACGGTGGACTTCATGTTGGGTGTGCTGAATGTGGAAAAAAATATTAAAAAAATATAGTTTTTTTTTAATGAATTTTATTATTATTTATACAATAATTCTATTCTTCATTTTTGCGACATCAATTTTTCAAGTAATATCAATGGAGAAAAAAATACTCATAAAACTAAAACAGAAGGGCACACTTTTCGATAGTTCCATTGACAAATTTATGTCGCTAAAACGGAAAATAGAATTAATCTATAAATAATAATAAAATTCATTAAAAAAAACTGTATTTTTTTATATATTTTTTTCCACATTCAGCACACCCAACATCAACGGCACCGTACGCCCCTGGAAAGCACGCAAAATCTTGAAGAGTGTTGTGGAATCACTACATGTACCTGTTTTGAAGATAGATCATCGACTGATGCATACAATCGACTTCTCGTTTCATATTAATAGTGATTTTAATGTAAAAGAACATTGCATTATTCGCTATAACTCATATTTTCAAATGAAAAAACTCAAAGATTCTCATTTTTCGCCATTTTGATCAATCTTATTAGCAAATTTGGAATCCGCGGTTTCTCCAAGAACGTAAACAGCGTAAATAACTTTTACCAAGAGGGTCCAGAAGATGTCATCCGGCATAGATAACGCGGCCCGATGCAGATAATGCATCCCCCCCTGCGGTCGGGTTCGCCGACACGTGCCGGCTGCGCGTGCGCACATTTAAGTCGCAACTCTCGCGCAGCCTCGACCAAATACGATCGGCCGTTGGACGCGTGCGCACGAGGCTCCACTCTCGGGAAGGAAGACGTCCTTCGACACGTGCCCGTGGTCCGCCGAAGACGTATTTTCAATTAACAACAATACATATATGTATCATTACATCGACGCGCGCAGTTCGGTTCGTGCAGCGGGAAAACTGGAAAAATCAAAAGGGATCCATTTACCTTTGGGTGAGTAATAAAATAAAAACACTCAAAGATGTTATCAAAAACATCGCATATTAATATAATAACATGAACGGGTACAAGATTTTTCCGGAAATTGTTTGAAGTGCATCACAAATAGATCCGAGAATTCACGTCTCCGGAAATGTATATATATTTGAAAAATAAAAGTATAACTATTAACACGCTCATTAACCAAATGAAATCTAATACACATTGCATAGAATTCCATCGGCATATCATATATAAAGTTGCTATTAATAGTAATTATGCAATAAATTAATTTTAAAGAACGTCCTGTACGTCTTCATATGTTATATATAACATTTATGACTTTAAAGGACTGTCCTGCAGGAAATCGTTAAGTTTTTCCGAGTACAGTGCACAAATAGTTCTGAGAACTACGTCCATTAAATATTAAATTATCCACACTGTCATAGTAAAACACATTTATGAGCTTTTGCGACTGCTTTTATTGCTAAAATTTATGTTGTAATCATTTTAAATAATTAAACTTCTTAACAACCGTCGACATTTATTTTTTTACCGGTTTTAAAGGGCCGAATTAAACCCGGGTCGGATAATTTTGAGCAATACGATTGCGATAAATTATTCAATAGATTTTTATATCGACAACACATTTTATGAAACGATTGTACAATATCAATGTCATTATGTCTCCTCCGAGGTTGTAGACTGGACGATAACGGATATCTCACGATGTCAATATCAAATTTAGATATTTCATTAATTATGTTTTAGATGTAAACAAATATTTGGTCCAACGCTGGTACAGTTCATAGTTCGAAATGTGACAAAAATATATAGTTTTCGCTACGATTATCGCTTTGTTCTAATGCCATGTTAATTTTTTCAGTTGAAACTACAGTTTTCGCGACATTAAATAACAATTTTAAAACACTGAAAACGTACAAAAAATATACCAACCCTTAACGACGATCAGATCATATTGTTAATATTAATTGTTTATTTTTATTCGCATTATAAATCCAGGTATATATCATTTTTTTATTATTAATTCTTTATAAATCCTAATTTTTCAAATCAAATCAATATCGTGACATTCAATTGATATAATCAGATTGGGGTTCATAAATCGCCATCATGCAAATTTGATTATTGCAAATGACCTCTAATATGTGACCCTGTAAATAGAAATCATCCTATTTTTTTTTCTTCCAAATAGTGCAACGAACTTATATTCTTTAAATTGGCATTTAACTTCGGTTATAATAAAAAATAGACTATATTAGTTCAATAAGAGTCGATTAGTCACTGTGTCTAGTCGACCAGACATGAAATTAAACAATTCTGGCCTATGAATTAGCAACATATGCATCATGCAATTTATCTATTTGTCGATTTAATGCCAATGCAAATAAGGATGTTTACGACGATAATTGTATTCGTGGATTTGAACTAATTGCGTAATGGCGGTTAACAAATTCAACCGCAACGCGTTTTTAATTAGAAATGATTCAAACTTCGCGCGCTTTGACGTACGAGCGACGAGCCCGTCTTAGTTATGTCGTTTTAAATAACATGTTCACCTGGATTTAATTAAATTTTGCACAGTCTGGACATAATGGTGCAAAATTGTATCATCAGCGCCCACTCACCTGACACGGTCAAGTAGTAAAGCACTCATAAATTGATTTATTTCTATACGTGGGCAAGGAGATGATTGAAATAAATCATGGCATCCATTCGTCCATAGTTTAAATAATTAATTTTTAATCTCGCCGTTAATTAAACATTACATAAAGCATTGCAATTAACGTCGAAACATATTTAAATCAAAAATGCATACTCATAATTTTTGTTATTGAGGATTTCATCTACGCGTAATATTTTTTTATATGAATAAACAACAGTTTCAACATATATAAATATTTTATTTTCCAAAAAAATATATGCAAACATTATTTTACACTATCGCAGATTGATAATAATTAAATATATATATTTATTATTCAATAACAATAATTGAAATACCGGATCGATTTTAATTGCGTTACGGCCAATAATCCGCCATTAAAAACGTCAATTCAAATTTGACACTTGCCTTCATATCCATATAAATTGAAATGAATTAAGTGTGCGATATACCGCGATCGTGGATAAGCCTACAGGAAGTCGTTAAAGGATTAGAAAGTTCAAGTCATCCGAAAATTTTTAGAGTTACGCCCCCTATCTCGTGGCACTTCCTGTCTGGTCCCGTATTCATTTCACCACCGAGTGCCAATGTGCTGAATCACCGCGACAGATTCGGCGATTGCTCAAATTCCTATTATGTCTGTGCTTTCAATGTGATTGAAAATTGTATTTGATGGATTGATCGTAATCAAAGACAAAACGGTCTAGTGTTACACCGTATAAATAATGACTGTGCTACACGGTCAGTACCATAATCATTCGAGACGTTGTTGCACTCGGTTCATAAAGTTGCATTGCACACCATGGACTTATGGTGGGTTTGATAATATTTATTTATAATTCGTCGAAATGTTTTTCAACGTCATAAAAAAATAACTGGATAAGTTGAAAGGTTATCTGCTCGGTGACGTTTCGTAATTGTATATAGGTCAAGTTTTACTATAATTTCATAGATAGATTCCCGGGTCAATTGTATGTTTTTCGAATATATGTCGGAGAGGCATGGATAAATAGCGTGATCAAATTGTTTATTATACTATCGTCTTTTGCATTATACATGAATTATTTACATTTGTGGTGATAACAGGAAAATAGTTCAATAAATATTCTGCATTGTTACCGTTTTTATTTCAGATTATCTTGAGAAAGTGGCTCATCTGCATTATAAGATAGAGCGGAAACCGTCTGCGTTAACAAAATTTTCTATAAAACCGCAAGACTTTAGTCTTGTAATCATCTGAATACATATTCATTCGAATATACGAATAAATAAATAATAAAGATGCACGGAATACAATGCACTTTTGTATTGCTGGTGTTGAGTTCGGTGTTCCTCTTATGCGAGGGCGAGGCTAAGAGTTTTCGGTTTTGTGGAGGCGCTTTGGCAGAAGCTCTTCGGCTAGCATGTGAAGACAGCGGTTATAATGTTCCATTTTGGGATGGTAACTATCTAATCTAATCTACTAGTTATTGAACGTATTAATAATATATATTTATTAAGCATTTTATTATTATTTTAGCTAGTCCAACAGTAGAAGCAACGACGCCTCCGACGGTCAATACAGAGAGAATTGGCGTGGCAACGGAATGTTGCCATCATGGATGTACATGGGGTACGCTACTTAGTTATTGTCAAAATTCGAAAAAACCGAGTAGAATCAGGTATATATTTATTATACATAAGGCCAACGTTTGTTTTGTTATTATTAAATCGATATTGTGCATTTGCAGCCAATTAGACGATCAACTTTATGCGAAATTACGTTTCGGGCATTTGATTATCGGACAGAATCAGGACGATATTCTTTCAATGAAGTCGGCTGCCGCTTTACCTGAGGTAGCTGTTACTAAGAAGCACAGGGGGCGCAAAGGGCGCAAGAGACGCATGGGTCGCAATGGGGATAAGAAGCGCAATGGGCGTGGAGGGCGCAAAAGCAATGCATCTAACCGGTGCTCACGCCGAAAGCGCCCTACACGAGCGCGAAAGGTGGCTTTGAGTTTAACACATTATTAACCCACATCAGAGATATGAGCGCGATCGCTTCTGCACAATAATAATATATACCAGTCGGCGCAGTTGTATTTACAAACATTGCATAATACGAGTCGAAAGAATCACATTCATTCTCTGATTTATAGTTCCACTAACCTTTAACTTTTCGTTCGTAGATAAATAATGTTTGTTATTAATTTAATCATTTATTTGTTACTAATTATTATTGCATCAAATTTGTAATGTTCCTCTCAGTAGTTGTCTAATATTATTGTTTATATTATTTTTATACGTATCGCTAAATAGTTATTGCATCCCATTTGAAATTCGTAACATAGAAAACGTCCGTTTTTAACCAGGGTATTGACCGACATTGTCACTCCGGCGTGACAACTGCTTATTCACTACGCACGCAAGAAACTGGAAAATTTCTGTAATATTATTTGGATTGAAATGTGGTCATTCAATTCATGGGAATAGTAAATTCTAATTTAAGCTATATTTTGGCATTTACAATTTTATTCCCATACGGAGCATAATTATTTAAATTATTCATTACGGTTAATGGCTTTAAGACTTAATAGAATCAAATGATTTTTATTTATCGTCTAATTAAATTAATTTGAATTGTCCTTAAACGATATAAAACTTCAGGAATTACTTATTCAGAAAAAATTCTGGTACTTAAATTTAAATATTTATTATATTCACTTCACTTATGTAAGATATTATTTATTTCCATCTTTAAACGCAAAGGTCATACCGGTGTGACAACTATCAATTCATCGCACACGCTAGCGACACATGCTGGAAGCTTTATATATAAGTTTATATATGAGTTTTAGCTACATTTTTGCATTTGTAAATTTATTTGTGTACGTGACGTATTTATATTAATTAACCTAGTGGTTAAATGGTTAACAATAACTGCAGCATGTATTTTTGTGGAATAACATAACACCTCGAGACAGCTTTCTATAGTGATTTTTCTCTTAATCATTCTTCAATATGTGTATTCAATGAACGATATCAATGGTTATTGAAATCGGCTAACAAAGTCCTTTATTGTGTATTTTGTCTTCTTTCTTCAAAAACATAACAATAGTACTACAATAATACTCGGGATTAACCTTTTTTAAAAATTGCATGACACAAACTTTATTTAAATTTTTAAATGAAGGACAGGATCCTGCTAGAAAGAGCTCACAAAACATCTTTGGGTCGTAAACTTTTGTATTCTATTTATGTTTAACATATTTTGCATGCATATCGACGCTGAAAAGCTATCTTGCTGTATCTCGAAATATCAAATACAAAAAAACATTTATAATGTTAATAAGCTTGGATCTTTTCACAAAATTTTTCATACATTTAGTGGGAAAAAACATAAAAAAAATTAACGTGGTTTGCTATTTACTATATCGTATTTTTTTAAATACAGCAAGATTGCTTTCTAGCATCGATTTAAGAATTTTTTAAATTATTTATGCACGAATATTATTGATGTGATTTATTATTTTTTTTTATTATGAGTTTCTTATGATTTATTATTTTTGCAGAATTTCGATAGCATCAAAAGAAGCGCCCCATTATTTGGCACCGTGTCGCCGGAGTACCTGAGACAGCCTCGCACATTAGACGAGGTCCCATACCCATACCATAGAATGCAGACTGGATTTTAAAGCTTAATACGATACGAGATCAATTACAAAAGACTTTAAACATGAAAAATTGATTTCATTGATAAACACAGCTGCAATAATTTCATTCTGCCAAAGATCTCTATGTTGACTGTGATATAATCATGACAAGCTATATTAAATCCTTCATCCGATATTGAAACAATTTTTAAACTTATTTCATTAAATAATCATAGATCCGTTTCAATCGCAAGTGTAAAATTTAATTTAATTTTAATAGGCAAATTTAAGGATATGTCGCGAATATGTGAGAATAAGTCTGTTTTTGTATTACGATAAAAATTTGATCTGTACAAAAAATCATTTCAAAATATGGATTATTATTTGTTAAACGAGACAATGATTATATCGAATCATATTATTTAATGCGAATTATTAATTAATTCGACAAAGTAAATATGTGTATTACGTACTCATTTCATTTGTATTTATTATAAATAATTTAATTACCATACTTATTAATACTTTACGTCGATGGTGATTAAAACTACCATTATATATATTATTCTCCATGCCGATTATAATTATTATTTTGTATATTATAATTATATGCCAATGTTAAGATGGTAGCAATGTTCCTAAAGTTAATTTAATAAGAACAAATATAAATAAACTTTCATTAGTGTCTTTTTAGAATCATATTAATTTATAAATATTTTACATGGTATTTGTTGTTAATTATATTATCGAGTGAAAATAAATCGTATCTTTGTGTTTGTGTGTGTGTGTAATGCTACAATCGAATATTCTAATTGTTGATCGTGAAGTATGTTCGAATGTTTTTAAATTAAGTATAATATTTTAATTACGTAGGAATTTTTTAAGCAATTACTAACACGTTTTCTTTAAGAGAAATTGTATATTTGAGAAAATCTCAGCTTTATTATATGTACGTTATTTTCTTTATAATTTAGATTAGTTTGATAGATATCAATAAAGATCTGATTTTTTTATGTTTAAAATAAAATGCAGATTTACCACTGAATATATTATTTATTGTAATGTGTATTAGAAAATACTACTATAATATAATAATTTATATAATTTATACCGACAAGACTCTGTTATTTTAATTAATAAATATGTTACAATTAAAACAATTTTTAAAAATATCTTAAATAAAAAATTAAAATACCACAGGCGGGGACTTGATTCGTCTCGGTAGCTGATCATATTCTGATCAATTAGTTCGTAGCATTTCAGAAAAAATTGAATGCGGCAAATAATATTTTAGAGCCTTTTTAAATTTTAAATATAATTGTGGACATGAAAATAAAATCAACGTTATTTAATATTTTTTGGATTTACACATCTAATTATTTTACTTTATTATTTAAGATTATTTCAGATTAGTGTAACATATGCGCTATATAATAATTAACGTTGAGTGTTGCTAATACATTTAGTCGTTCCTGACAAAATTAATTATTTTCGGAACACTAAATTTATTTATTTATTTGTCGTATGAGTACAGAATACATAGTATATATAGACACAACAAGCGCACAATAATAAATAATAATAATATTATTAATAACAATAATCTATAATAATAATATAATAATAATAATATAATCTATAATAATAATAATAATATAATCTATAATACTAATAATAATGGGAATTAAAATATTAGTAATAACAGTAATAATTGTGAAAAGAGTAACAAAAAATAGCAATTAAGAGGTGATGGAACACTAAATAATTTTTCACCATCTGCTACTCGATAATTTATTTAAAATTGGATTTGTAAACATGCTACAGCATTGTTATTTCTAATTTAAATAGATAACAGATACAATTTAGTACTTTTACTTAATCTAGGTATCAACGAATATTGTGTAATGTAGTTGATGACTCTCCAAATATAATTATAATAAAATAATAATAAAAACACTTATAATTAATATACTATAAGTAAATTATAATATAATACTTATAGTATATTATAGTATACTTATAGTATATTACATAGTATATATACTCACCGAAAACGATTTATGATTAAATTTCTTTAAACGGGAATGTTGACAGTAGTCTAAAAAATGGTATCCTACCGCTGCCACCAATAATGTTGAGGGGCGCGACAGTTGTACCAAAAATGGCATACCACCGCTGCCACCAATATTGTTAACCCTTTAATCGCCACGCCAATAATATGAATTTTTACCGTACGCCACCCGTTTTATTCATAAATAATTCGTAGTAGCGTTCCCGTGCCTGCACGGCGTGGCGCTGGTGGTTAGACCGATTTCTCGTGCCTGCACGGCGTGGCATCCAAACGGTTAAGCCATCCGAGCTCGAGTATTAAAAAAGGTATACGACCGCTGGCGCCAAATTATGACCGTCCGGTAGTTAACGATCGTTTCGAAGATCGAGATCAAAGTGAAACACGCTTTGTTTTGAAGATGATCGTTTGTGGAAAAGTAAGGTCGAATGTCGTCCAGTCCGATGATAGGTAAATATGGATAATGAAAATAAAGATCCCGTATGCTCAGTACGAGATGATGATAATAAAGATCCCAAAGTTTCCTTTGGTACGAATAAATTAATTATAAGACCCCAGAGACGAATCTCTGGTACGAGAAAATTAGGAAAATGTTACAGACATGACACAAGTGAGCGAATGTGTGTGAATGCGTCAAAAATGGGACATATTTATACCCGGTCCTGTGATTCACGTGACGATGATGTCACCGACTTTTGGCGGGAACCGTTTCCCGCGTAAAATGTGTTCTGTGGCACACTTTATGGGCGCACTCGAGAATATCGAGAGCGCAGAAATGATACGGATGGACTATGCCGGTTTATAACAATAACATTACCCGTGGGATAATGAATGTTGGCTCTATTTAAAATAAATCAAGCGAATTATGTATCCAAATAGCACGGCTAAGTTAAAACGTAGCGTAGAGTATTTCAGATAGCTAGCATTATTGTAGTAATATATTTTTTTCTTATATGTACGTAAGCTGAAATATAAGTTGCCATTTGTTGGGAGTTTGAAAATTTAAAACATGTTTTTTTGTATGAGAAATATTGGATAGGAAAAAGATTCATATATGAGCCCACGGCCCGCAACAGAAATTCTGACAAGATTCATATGAGTCAAAGGACTTCAGTCAATTGCGAATAGTTGACTTGGTAATATGAACAACGAAATATAAGAATTCCCTCATTTATCGTTTTCTCGGAGAGTCCCTTGAAAAACGATGGATGGAAATAAAAAGAGTTAATAGTTTGTGCATAAATTTTCCCTTTTTATAAACAATTAAGTTATATTAATTATAATATAACAAAAAACTATTTAAATATATTTTTTTTACGAATGATTCCGATATTTATCATATATTTTCTTTTATTTTTGCAGATACATTGCGTCAGTGTGGCATGTGTAGCAAAAAGTAAGGCTAATTAACACAACGCGACTGGCAACACTTACTTTGACAGCCGACAAGACGGCGACACGTCACGGTGCGGCCTGGGCAAGCGACCGAGCGCTGATTCCTCGGCCTCTCGGTCAGTTCACTATATACACTTTTCTTACAATTGCCATATAAATTTCTATATAAAAAATCATATTCATTAAAGTCTGTAAACAATTCTACGATCGCTTGACTTGTCTACAATTTGACACATATACCAATTTCCAGTGTAATGTTGATAGTCAGCAATAAAGATTAAACTTTATTTAACGTGCTATCAGTTATATTAAAGCCGTTCAAATGTAATTTAACGACATATTTCGAATATACATGAAATTTATTATGGTTTTAAATAAAATATTCTGTAATATATTTATTTCACATGCTTACATCGATTCTTATTAGATTACATTGAGATATTTCACAATATTATAATTTCCGGCTGGATCTCTTAATGTATTGAACATTTTTAATAATTTCAGTAATCTAAGACCTTCAAGATGTCATCGGTAGAACAGCCATGTTATACCATCATAAATGCACCGACGGACTCCGAGCCGTTCAACGAGATGCAATTGAAACTGGATTTAGGTATTAAAAAATTGTAATCTATGAATTTAATTACAATTTGAATTGTGTTTTTACTTAATATTTAATTTGATAGAAACCGGCGATATAAAAACAAAAATCGATGCATTAAAGAAAACCATCAATATGATTTTGGCTGGTGAAAAACTTCCGCATTTATTGATGACGATCATAAGATTTGTACTTCCGCTTCAGGATCATACAATAAAAAAGTTGTTGCTCATCTTCTGGGAGATAGTGCCAAAGACTAACTCCGATGGAAAATTATTACAGGAAATGATTCTCGTTTGCGATGCTTACAGAAAGGTAAAAAAAATATATTTGAATAAATCAGTTATATATATATATATTTTATTGAATCATTATTATTTTGTTAATCCAGGATTTGCAGCATCCGAATGAATTTTTACGTGGCGCTACCTTGCGCTTTTTGTGTAAATTAAAAGAGCCCGAATTGCTCGAGCCGTTGATGCCAGCTATACGTGCGTGTCTTGAACATAGACATTCGTACGTGCGTAGAAATGCTGTCCTTGCCATTTTCACAATATTCAAGTTTGTATATCACACATTTTAATATATACTTTTTGTCGTAGATACTTATTAATCGTTATATTAATTTAGAAATTTTGAGTTCCTCATCCCCGATGCGCCTGAACTGATTGCAACATTCCTGGATAACGAGCAAGACATGTCTTGCAAACGTAATGCATTTATTATGCTCATCAATGCGAATCAAGACAGTGCTTTGAATTATCTCGCATCTTGTCTCGATCAAGTGCATACATTCGGTGATATTCTTCAGCTGGTCATCGTTGAATTGATCTACAAGGTTATTGATTTTATTAACGACCATCATTTTAATAAATCTGTACAGGTATCCCCTGTAGATCGTTGGGGATGCATTCTAGACAAGATTATGATATGCAAAATTTTGGGATGATTGAGAGTTTTAAAAATATTCATTTCAAAATTCGGAAATAAAGAGAGCCTTATTCGGACTTCACAGTTCTACGCCTTTTCGTATTTGAGATTTCTTTTCTCAGCCGTGATACCAATTTGTTATATGATTTTTTAGTCTTACTATTTATTTGACTACGATGGATGGATGGTATAACAGAAAGATTCCAAGCGCCATTCACCCATATAAAGATTCGATAAAGATTCTAAAGATGCAAGGGGAATGAGTCTCTCACACCAATATTCCCCCCCAGTGTCAAACCATGACACTGGTTAATTTTAATATTATTTCAGTTGGATTCAAATTTATATTATTTGGCTTATATTTATATATATGATTTTTTAATTTAATTCTGTGGATTTCTGTAGAGAAGAAAAGTTAGTCGTTCCTTTTGCTCCTTTAAATTCGAAAGAGGTCTTCTCTTCTTACTATGGAAAAGAGCGTTTCGTCTACATTAAGAATTAAATTGTCAAACTTTCCACAATTTCACACACGTATGTGAGGGCTCCCCTTTTATGTCCATACCACAGGGACCCAAACTGTCTTGGTATGCGGACTTTTGTAAAGAGTTTCCCTCTCTTTGCCATTACGGGTATTGGACGTGTATCTTCTACCATTGTTGATATCGGATTTTACCCTCCCGACCGTATCCAGGCAAATGAGAGGGGGTTTGCCTCGGTATTCGTTTTCCTCTTTAGGCAATATCTGCTTAGTCGGAAGTGATCATTAACCTTGAAAAGGCCTCCTCAAAGAGAAAGAAGTACGAGGTGTGAAACCATCGAGACTAGACCATTTATCAGTCAACAGATTAGGGTTTTCCTTCCATGAGCATACTGGTTCTATATACAAATTTTCCAACTCTTTCATCAAAAAACTTTTGGTTCAGGATCGCGATATAACGAATACTCTCATTGGGGTCGCAATTATCAGGGGGGGAGGGGATACCTGTATGATTTTTTTTGATAATTTATGAGAAAAAAATCAAAGTTACTATTCACGAATATTTTTTTTGTTTTATGAAACTAAACTACTCCCTCGCTTTTTATTATACATTTTGTCTTTGTTAAAAATGATTGTTTTATTTTTAGGTTTGTCATTCAAATCCTCAAGAGAGATCCCGATTTATTCGTTGCATTTATAATTTGGTAAATTCGTCAAGCGCCGCAGTCCGATATGAAGCTGCTGGTACATTAGTTACACTATCGTCTGCGCCCACAGCCATTAAGGTAACATTATCTCCTATGTTCGATATAAAACTTATGCAATGATTAGTAATAAAAACATTATAATTATAGGCAGCTGCTTCTTGTTATATTGAGCTGATCGTCAAAGAGAGCGATAACAATGTGAAATTGATAGTTTTGGATAGACTGCAAGCATTGAAAGGCGGCGTCAGTGGTTCGGCAGATTCTGGTGCAGCTAGAATATTACAAGATCTTGTTATGGACGTACTGAGAGTATTGGCCAGTCCGGATCTTGAAGTACGCAAGAAAACACTGGCATTAGGTATTATTTTATTAACTGTTTTTTCATATCAAATTATTTACACAATGATCTAAATATTCGTTTATATATAGCTATGGATCTTGTATCATCTCGTAATATTGAAGAAATGGTGTTATTATTGAAAAAGGAAGTATCAAAAACTCATAACATTGAGCACGAAGATACTGGAAAATATAGACAGTTGCTCGTAAGAACGTTACATACAGCATGTATTAAGGTAATTGTATTACTTTTAAATAATATTAATATTTCGAGTCGAATTGTAATTTAATATTTTATTTTATCAGTTCCCCGACGTAGCAGGCACCGTAATCCCGGTGCTTATGGAATTCTTATCGGACACTAATGAATTAGCCGCCTCCGATGTACTAATATTTGTTAGAGAAGCCATATATAAATTCGAGCATCTGAAAACACTCATTTTAGAGGTTATTTATATTATTTACTATTTTTATTAATATTGTCTTGGAATTTTCATAAAAATAATATTATTTATTTACAGAAACTCCTCGAGTGGTTCCCTATGATGAGATCATTCCGAGTTTTGAGATCGGCGCTATGGCTTCTGGCCGAATTTTGCGAAAACTTTGCAGGGGCTGAATCTATATTGGAAGTCGTTAAACAATGTCTCGGTGAAACACCATTAGTTGCTGACGATATCAAAGATGTCATTAAACCAGTGAAAGAAAATACTGCACCCAAAGAGGGATCAATTGTTCCACGTCAATTGGTTACCTCCGATGGAACGTATGCTACACAATCCGCATTCAGTGTTTCGCAGTAAGTTGTTGCAATTATTTATTTTTTTATTAAGATTCGAAAAAATATATATTTAAATACTCGTTGATTTTAAGGGGCGAGGGACCTGACGGCTCTGGACCTACAAGACTATTACGGCAAGGTATATTGCAAGGCGATATGTTCTTAGGAGCCTGCGTTGCTTCCGCGTTGGTTAAATTGGTTTTAAGATTTCCAAATGTGTCCCTCTCCAATGAATCGATGCTTATTATGGCCGCTATGTTGAATTTCGGTAAAACAGGTATGTCCGATTTGATTCATATTTATAAATAATTATAATTAATATTTTAACGTAAATATTGTAGGTTCTCCTGCGAAACCGATCACAAACGATGATGTTGATCATATACTGCTGTGTTTACGAGTTTTGAGTGAACGTCCGCCAGCTTTGATTAATGTTTATACCGTTGAGTGCCGTCAAGCTCTTTCTAATATGTTACAATCCAATCAAAACGCATTGGAGTTAGCCAATAAGGTAAATCAATCATTTTATTATCTTTTATGAGACTTGATAAAAAAAAACCTAAAATGCGGTAGATGAATTCTTAGAAAATACTGTATTATATGAGGAGACTCAGAGGGAGTACAAAAAGGGGGGGGGGGTTAGAACTTAATACTTAGATAACTTATTAAAAACAAATATATTTTCCTAAATCAATCCAAGCAACTCCTAATATATCAATTTAATAATTTTCATCTTCACGATTGAATAATACCACCTTTACTCTCTGAATCATTCCCATCATTTCCATCTTCTGCCTTCTTTAAAAGACTGTAATTTTGCCTTTTTTACTATTCCTTAAAAGCTTGTTGTACATCTCTTGATGAGACAGGCAATGTTGCAGCTTCCTTTTATATTTTTGGCTTCTTTCAGTGGATGGGTCTACATTCAAGAAAAATGATTTTAGATTTTTGGGTATTAGACTGAAATCGTAAGTCCCCATTAGATGTATCATGTGCTTTTGATGACACTTTCTCCAATCTACTAAGCAGTTCTAGAATATAATTTTCAAATTCTGTCTTTATCTCTTAAACGTTCATGTCCGTTAATGGTTTTGTTCACCTTCGGAAATAGAATTTTTTTTTGTAGCGCTCTAAGCCAGTGTTCTTAGAAACTTTTATTTGACTAGGATGGATGGATAGCATAACAGAAAGATTCCAAAGCGCCATTCACTATATAAAGATTCTAAAGATGCAAGATCTCTCAGACTTATATTCTCCCAGTGTCAAACCCCGACACTGGTTATTTTTTTATATTATTTCTTTTATTTCCAACGAAAAACAGTTGCGACTCAAGGGTGGAATTGTGGATTGAATAAATATGTGACTCATCAGTTAGACCAGGGATTCCCAAAGTGATTGTGATAATGCCTGATCTCCCGACTAACAGCTGTGGGCTCACAACACTAAATATAATTGGTGCATTCATCTTTCGTGATACAGCAAGATTGCTTTACAGAGTCGATATACACCCATCCCTCGCTTAACACGGAAGATAGGTTCTGCTAGATCACCGTGTTAAACGAAACCGTGTTAAGCGAGACGAACAAATGTATGAAAAAGAGAGGATACGTTATATTTTAGAAATATTAAAGATATAGGTAGATAGAACTAAAGATTTATTGAAAATTTATGAACATAGATAAAAGATATTATTCAATGTCACTGTCACTAGAAGATATTAATATGGGGATTTTCTATCTTTTTATTCACTGAATGTCATCATCACAACTACTTTCGATATCATTTTCTGTTATGTTCCGTCGTAGTTAAAAAAAATCAGTAATCCGTGATTGTTCATCTCTTTTGATATTCTTGTAAATCTCCTCATATCTTGCAACGTATTGTTTAATTTCTCTTTTAAATTTTAAAGCTCAATCCATATGTGGATCATTATTTAAGAAATGCATTTCTATATTTCTTGCCATTTGCAACCCATCTTTTATTGTTTTAGCAGTAATCGTTGAAATTGGACCAGAACTCTTGTGGTCATATCAATTAATTCTTCTTCATTTAACTCTTGTTCTTCAAACAATTTATCAATTTCGTTGATAGCTAAATCCTCCAATCTCTCACCTCTTATTGAATGTGCGATATTAATAATTTCTACAAAGTCCAACGTCTACAAAGCAAGATTTAATAGAAAATTTTTTTTTTTTAAACAAAACTGAAACCGTGTTAAATCGAAACCGTGTTAAGCGAGGGATGGGTGTAGATATAATACATTTCCATCACAACACTGACACTTAAAATTAATTGCCATAAATTAAAATTATTTCAGATTTTATCTAATATATTTCTTATGTATATAATATATTTAGGAGCTTGAAAAAGCGAATGCTGGAACTGCGGCACTCAACAGCGTCGAGCAAACTATAAATTTCTCCTTGTTAGCCGGCAATAGAGAATCAGAAAGTCACGATGTCTTTGAAGCTTCACTCAATAAAGCCGTAAGATCCTTTTCCTTTAGACGCTCTTTACTTTTTCTATGTTATGTTTTTATTTAATAATATTTGCTTTAGGTCGTCGGTCGTCCAGGTCAAGGAGAAGATAGCGACGATACATCAACTCGTCTCGCTAAAGTAACACAATTGACTGGATTTTCAGATCCGGTTTATTCTGAGGCTATAGTTACTGTAAATCAATACGATATCGTGTTGGATGTACTAATCGTTAATCAAACTGGTATTTATTAAGACATTTTCATAAGATTAGCTAATCGATTGCTGTAAATATTTTAATAAATTATTTATCGACAGGCGATACTTTACAAAACTGCACTTTGGAAATCGCTACGTTGGGAGATCTTAACTTAGTAGAGAGACCTCCACCGGTCGTCTTGGCGCCATACGATTTCTGCACTATAAAAGCGCACGTTAAAGTTGCATCAACCGAAAACGGAATCATTTTCGGAAACATCGGTACGAATACATTGCAATACGATGAATAATTATTCATTGTGTATTACTTTTATGATGTATATGTTTTAGTTTATGATGTGACCGGTGCAGCTTCCGATAGAAACGTCGTCGTGTTGAACGATATCCACGTGGATATCATGGATTACATAGAACCGGCTTCGTGTAGCGATGTCGATTTTAGAAAAATGTGGGCACTCTTCGAATGGGAAAACAAGGTGTCTGTCAACACAAATCTGACAGATCTCCACGAATATTTACAACACTTATTGAGCTCGACAAATATGAAATGTCTCACTCCCGACATGGTAAATATACAATATTAATATATAATTATTATTAAAACCTCTTGGATCACCGAGAGACAGTATGCTTCCTTGTCCTGGCCTTACCATTTGCGAGCCTGGGATGAAACACTACTTAATATCTCTACTATCAGCAATGGTGTAAAGATGCAAAGGCAAATGCCGGGATAGTACCTTCAGCCATTTCCCGGCAAAATACCACTGCCCACAAACTTCACCCGTCCTGTAGATCCCAGCCTTAGTGGCAACGAGTTCTGTTGGAACCAATGCCTCATCTGGCAGCTGTTTTAGACTATCGCTAAGGCATGCCATGTTGGTTTGCCGGTCCAAAGGGAGACCTGTTCCTCTGTAAGGCTAGTGGATCAACCTGCACCTGGATTACGTAGGCCACTAATGTAGTTCTCGGGTTGCTCAGAAAGGGTGGAAGCAACAACTCAAACTCCAACAATAATAAGCACGCTGAGAATGGCAAAGTATATGGTAAAGCCGAGAGGAATGACATTTTTTTTTTCAAACTGATTGCTCCAAAGATTTAGAAAGATGATAATCCAAAGGCACAATATTAATTAATAAGCTATTTACCAATACTGACTACTTTTTTAACAGTTTCACCTTCAATAATTCTAATTAGGAACAATAAACTTGCCGTAACTGTTTGCCCAGGTTTTAATAACTCATTAAATTCATTGTATTAGGCTCAAAATATCCCACCAAACACAAAGAAGTATCTTTTTCAAGAATAATAATGGTCGAGGGGTTGAAACTGATACTTGATTTGAAGAAAGCCAATCCTTAGAAACGGATCAATCTAATACTTAGACAAGAGCGCTGAACAGATGGTTATCCTGTGTTTCAGCCCTGATAGCGAAAGTTCGTGCAATACCCAAACTTCTTGTCTATTTTTTTTACTGGTCCTTTTCAAATGGTCTTGTACTCTTGACAAGGGATAGCCGAGATCTTGTGACAATTTGTTTATGGTTTTGTGAGGGTCGGATTCCACCAACGAATTTAAAGCAACATCATTCAGTTTTAGAGGTATTCCTGATCTTAGTTTATCGTCTAATTTACCACTTATAATTTTTTTAACTATCTAAGTCATTTTCGAAGTTTTAAGACGTCTTCATAAATTTTGCACGTGGACTCAGTAGTTTCTTTTGGCTCCAATCCCTTATCGAATAAAAATAGCATCAAAAATCGTAAATAGGTCTCCTCAATCTTTGGCCTAGACATATTTACTAAGGATAATAAAAATGAAAAAAATAGAAACTGTAGACTACAAATAGACCTTCAAAATGCTACCAAATTTTACCTATGTAAAATGTGATAAACTGATGTAAAAATGCCACAACCAAAAAAATGTCATTACTTTTTGATTTACTTTATAGAAGTCATACGAAATCATCGTCATCATTTATTTGTTCTTTTTTTATTTATTTATTTTTAAGCACGATGTATAGCAGAAAGATTCCAAAGTAACATTCATTCATATAAAGATTCTAAAGATACAAGGGGATTGAGTGTCTCACACTTATATTCCCCCCAGTGTCAAACCATGACACTGGTTAATTTTAATATTATCTCAATTGGAGTGAAATTTTTTCATTATTTGTTTCATAATTATTTATTCAACAAAGGATAGATGGCATTAAATTAATTAATTCCAATGCTTCAAACTACATACATAAATATTTTTATAAAACATGCGGAGGTAATGGGTCTACTCCAAAACAAGAATTCCCTGAATTCATAGTTTTCGTTGGACACCAATCCAACTACTAACCTAGCTCAGTCACGGTTAACTTACATTATCGAAATAATATGCATGTTGCCTTCAGGCCATACCACTCATTAATTTTAATTATATAATAATTATTATATACCCGTCATAGCTTGGAGGTAATTAGAATCAAATTATGATTGTTAAAGTTAATTGCCAATAAGTGCAGATAGTATTCAGATGGGTGACCATTCTGAATACTTCTGAGTGACGCTGGTCAACAGAGGAGTGGGATGAAGGCTGACGACCTTCATTTCACAAAAAAAATGGTGTCAAAAAAAAAAATATAAGCTGGGAAGCGGGCATCAGCGCTCTTCAGTATAAAAAATCACTGCGGTGCAGAAATAGCGAGGAAACCACTGCACTATATATTCCCGCGAAGAAACCATTTCCATGGATCCTCCATAAGGGGTATGCACATAGTCCCACTGATCCTCAGAAATGAGGGAAAGTGGATATCTTATATAAAAAAAAAAAAAAAAAATAATAATAATAATAATAATAATTATATAATAATATGTAATCGCTTCACGACTCAAAAAAAAAAAAAAATATTTCCAGGCACTTTCTGGTCAATGCGGGTTCATGGCGGCTAATATGTATGCTCGTTCCATCTTCGGCGAAGACGCACTCGCCAATCTTAGCATAGAGAAGCCGTTTAATAAACCCGATGCACCTGTCGTCGGACATATAAGAATACGAGCTAAGAGTCAGGTATGCTGTCATATTTAAACTTATTATTGTTTCATTACGGCTAATTTGTTTTATATTTTCAGGGTATGGCGTTGAGCTTAGGCGATAAAATTAATATGACGCAAAAATCACACCTTAAAGTACCTTGCGCTTCATAATTACGTTTGGTCGATTCATCATATTTTTTTCCATAAAATATTTGCGTCGCAGCGACCAGTATTTACTTGTAAACTATAAGATATATATATTTTTAATAAAATTTGTATTTGGAATAATTTTTTTGCTTTTAATAATGAATCTGGATATTTTAAATGTGAATTTGAAACCAAATTAAATTTATTATTCAACAACTAAATGAATTTATGCTATGAAGAATTGCATTTTACTTTTTAATTTAATCTATTTTGTATTTAAATATATTAATATACCTAATTCTTTTTTTTCGGATTATTATTAATGGTAAAATTGTGAATCATCAAAAATCAGTGGTTTATTTTTTCACGAACTTATGACTTTTTTACTGGAACTATTAAAAGAAAAGAATAAGGTGTATATATTAATTGGATTTAATTTACAGCCATACAATAAAACTTTTGTGTTTTATATTGATTTTTAAATTTTACGTTGAATATGGAGGTTTTATTGTATTATATTATTTCATAAAGTAATTAGAGCGTTTAGATCCATCACTTCTATTTGGATATGCACAATCGTGCGTGCCTTTAGTTAGCGTTTAAATATAGGTTTAATATTGCAGTATATAAATAATGTGTAGATATTTAAATAAAGATTTACTTGTAGATTGTAGTTTTATTTAAAGTATGTTTATGTGATTAATTAATTGAATGCCTGTTCGATCTGAGAGTGAATGTCGAGTACGGTGTGTTTGTTGCTGATAAAAATCAAAGAAGTATTTAAAAATTGCTTTATAAATTTATTTTCACAAAATTATTTTCATAAGATATATTTTTTAAAATAATAAATGAAATAAAGACGCTGAATCGGTTTTTTAAATATGGAAGAAAAAACAAAAAATATATACGCCGTCGTTAATTTCAACTGGCTGCAATTAATTAATATTAAAAAAAAATTATGCTAAAATAGAGCAACTCAAAATAGACTAGAATTTACTCGTCCAAAAAATTATTTTCATAATAAATATTATTTGAAAATATTTTTACTTAAATTATATCCAAAAACTACAATTATATTACTTAAATCTGCGCTTATTATTTATATTTAGTCATGTTAAATGGTTTGATTGTTACAAAAGTAGAAAAAAAAATCGAAATTATTATAATATCAAATGTAATGCTGTATCATTTATTTTTTTTACATAACAAAAATGTAACGAAACATTTCACAACAGACATTATCGATGAATTATTCAAGTACGATTTATTTTAAATATACAATTTCAAATAAATGATTTTCTTAATCAAAAGAAAATATTTATTTTATTTATCCAATAATAAAACATCTCAATTATAATAATAAATTTTATATACATTTAAATCAATACACAGTGTTGATGGATGAAAGAATTTTATTGCGCCTCACCGACCCGCGTTGCCGTGTATGCAACTGCAGGTCGTAGGTTACAGTACAAATGAGCCAAAATCATATATTATGAATAAATATTAAAATTATAAATATCTTAATGAATGAGTTTAAAATACATGAAGACGGAACGTCCGATGCAGTAGTCGTATACGAAATGTCCTGCAACATTGTTCCCGATGACGTGTTAATTGATCTTGATTCATGTTTTCTACAATAAAACAATTCTGATTATAACACATTTGCTCGGACGACATTGCAATAAATATATATATATTTAATAATTATGGTGAATGTTTGTGCAATATGTTCAAACCTTAAGATTAATTTATTCTTCTTCCTCCTCCTCTCTTCTTCCTCTCTTCTTCCTCCTCCTCCTCTTCCTCCTCTACTTCTTCCTCTTCAGGTTCTGGTTCAGGTTCAAATACTTCCTCCTCGATGATTTCTTCCGCTTTCACGTCTTCCTCACCTTCGGGGGATTCTGGGCCTCCACCCTTCTTGCCTGGTCGTTCACCGAACCATTTAGGGAGCTTGGCTATAAAATATAATATTACATTAAAATTATATCAAATAAAATATTTAAACAGAGATGGCCAAAATATAGAATATGTTTACTTATTATCAATTTTAAATAAAAATAAAATATGTCCATTATGAAATTTGAATTTGACATGACAACTTTGGCCCTAACATTTTTTTTTGTGTCCATCTGATACTATTTGTTATATGGTTCTATATTAGTTTATGATACAAAATGAATTAACTCAGGTATTTTGGCTGTCCCTGTTATGTAATAATAATGTAATAATAATATATTAAACCAAATATAAGGAAAAAACAGCAAAATTTACAAAAGGGTAACTAATATCTACTCTAACGTAAAATGCATTGTTTTTTACAATAAAAATAAGTATAATTTCTGCAATAGTCACCTGATGTCGGTTGAAAAAATATTTGCAATAATATTAAACTACATATTTTTATAACTCACTCTTCTGGCGTCCGCCGAATTGGTCAATCTTGTCTTGCCAGACGCGTTCGAGGCTTTCTTTGTTGGTAGTTTCAAGTCCCTATGAATGAATGTTTACAACAAATGAAAAAAACAATAAAAAACATGAACGTTTCAGCATTCAGGACGGGTGTGCATGGATATATTTGGTAACATGTCTGACAGTCTCGTGTGTCATTGGAGGATGCATGAACAACGTCTATCACATCAAATCAATATGTTCAAAAGTAACGATTGAAAGGATTTGTTTGGAGGAATTATCAAAAAAAAGACATAATAATGTATGTACAACGGATGATTCCTCAAAAACTCGGAAGGTACCATTAGCAAATCACGACTAAAATCAGGATACAAAAAAAATGTTTGCACTCCATCTAAGGTTCTGGAAGAAAACGAAAAATATCGGATGCATTTCTAAATCGTGCTCTTCACGAAAGCTTACTTTTGCTGCGTTTCATGAACATATCCATTCGATCATTCCAAATTTTGTCTACGAATTCTGCGTATGTTGTATCATAGCCCTGTATCAAACATTATAATTGAAATAATGCCATAAGACGAGAGCTGATATTTACAATCAATCTCAATTTATTGAAGAAAAATATTAGATAGACGAAAAGATTTTTTCCGTTCTTTCCAATATTTTAAAATATCTTGATATGCTTTTATAACTATCGATGTATCTGCTTAGATTTTTTTTATAATCAAGTATAAATAAATAAGTAAAACTTACACCCTCGAATAATTTTTTCTTGTCATCATATGATCTGGTGTCAACACGTCTTTCATATTTGGAGGCTACTTGGATTTTAGGCTAAAATATGAATAAATGTATTACTTATTAATGTATAAAAAATATATCAGATTCTAGTGATTGTAGTAATGCTTACGGGGTGCTTGCCGGTGAGAGCTTCTGGGTCCAAACCTTTTTTAAGAGCTTTGTGTCTGAGCTGTTGCTTTTGTCTTTCTTTCAATTCTTTCAACTGTAATTTAAATGATACATATAATATACATTCATTGTGATTATATATTTATTTATATGCAATCGCTTACGTCATAATCTTGTCTCTTCTGACGTTCTTCAAGATCATATTTCTCTGTTTCCAGTTTAACAATGCAGTCCCATAATTCGGTAGCCTTGTGGCGGAGTTTGTCAATTGAAAGATGTTCAATGTCCAAAGGTTTGATGCGGAAGGAAAGGGAAATTTTCTTTTCTTCTTCCAACTGTTCCTTTGTCTTGTTTCTTTCAATTTGTGCTGAAGAAAGGTTGAACTGAAACGCACAATAATATATAGCGAAATGTATACGTTTTGTTACAGCATGATTATTGATGGACTCACGTTATTGTCCTTCTTTGTAATGGTGAAGTTTGGTCCAGTCTTGTTGCTTTCTTTCATGGCCTGAAGCATAGCCTGGCGCTTCTTTTCGGCTTCCTCCAAACGCATCCTCTTCTCTTCGATTTCACGTTGTTTCTTCTCTTCAATCTCACGGACGCGCTTCTCCTCCTCTTCCTTTTTCCTCTGTGCCATACGCTTCTCTTCTTCAGCCCTCGATACCTATTCACAACGATTATTTAATACACACATAAAGATCTGATCTGAAAGAAGATCGATGAAATTTTATTTACCTTGCGCTTTGCTTGTTTTTCTTTCAAGCGCTTAAGGTCATCTTCTTCTTTGGCGCGCTGTTTACGCCATTCGTTGATGTACTCCTTGAGTTGTTCATCAAGATCTGATCTCTTCTGATCTTGACGCTGAATTAAAATAAATAATAACAAAATAAATAACACATAACCGACATTTATTTAACAATTTATTTCATTTAACATGTATGAAATTGAATAATAGTATTTACGTTTTTAAGTCGAACTTACTTTGATGAATTCTGGATCCCCGGCATCTCCTCTGCAAATGCAAAACATGATTAGTACACCTTTCAATATATGAGACACGTAGAGTATTATTTGTTACTCAAACTTTCTTTATTAGAAATAAATTAGAGTAACTCACGTGATGTTAAATTTTTTTATGCACATTAAAAAAAGTATATTTTTTGAGTAGATTACATTTATCAATAAGATTGCCAACTATATTTTAACAAAAATCAATGACGTTTAAATTAAATATCTATATGCTGAAACAAAAATACAAGATGGCAGACTTATTCATGAAAAGATTGTTTTAAACAGATAAATTCGCGACAAAAAATAAAACAATTATGACAACATTTTAAATAAATATATATAAACAAATATATAAATAAATAAAGATATTGGTAAAATTAAGAAAAAAATCATGCAAAACACATGTGGGATATATTAAACATTGATTTAGATTGACATCATGAATGTAATCATGTTTTGGTCGTACTAGAATAACATTTGTTGGACACTTTATTCACTACTCAACAACGGGGTTCACTTGACTTTTTTCCAAAAAAATAAAAACGTACAAAAATATAGAATTTTACAAGGTAACACAAAGGCATTCTTATAAAAAAATATTCATAACATATATATAAAATAAAACGATTTCAATTGACATCATGCTTTAGGCATTTTAACGCACGAGGGGACATGATTAATTATATAGATATAAAAAAAACTATACATATTTACGTTATATATTTGAGAAAATCATTTAATTAAATAATTAATTGATTAAAATGATTATTTAAAAAAAAACTATAAACGCAACATCACTCTGTGAGCAGACTTACACGACGGATGGTCTACTCCTATAAAAAAAAAGAAAAAAATACATTAACTTTGAATAACGAATACTAATTATATCAATTGTTAAAATAATTTATTAATGAAAAATTACTTCTCCTAATTACACATATATTATTACTTTCTGGGAACTCCTGTTGATAGTAAACAAATAATTTAAATCAATGAGTAAATTATGTCATTCTACACTTGTACATCATTCGGTTAAATTGCAAATACACTTACGCGGAACAGTATCACAACGAATATACTACATTTGACAGGTAAATTATTCATTTTAAATATATTAAATATAATCATAATCGTATCCTTTATATATATTTATAATAATAGACATCGACAGTAAAAAAAAAGAAGCGTATTGCAGACAAAAGCTGTGAGTGAAAAAAAATAAAAGGCGTCAGTAAAAACACAATATTGATTAAGCGGGCTGTGCATTCTTCTTCAGCGGTTTTCCCTCAACACTCAATTGTTAAATTGGTAATTTCTCGGTATCCTGTTAATAACAATCGTTATGTGAATTACTTCACTGACCAGCAGTTTATTTAAAATATTATTAGCAGAACGATTTGGCGAAACGACAGAGACTTTTTATTTCGACTTACTCTTGCTTGGGAGCAGGCCTGCATCAGTTGCACGCCAGACGGAAGGGGTCGTACGGAAAAGTGGCAGGAAAAGAGGGACAGAAAAACATGTCATTAATTATCAATTTACTATTATTCAAAAAAACCTAATATTACTATCTCTATATTACAGAAATAATGTACAAAATATACACCTCCAATATTGTCATTTGATCCTCCACACTGTTTTGAAGTGCTTCTGATTTATTAAGAAACAAAAAAAAATGCAGAGATATAAAGAATCCCGGCATGGTTTGCAAATAAAACCAAACTAATTCAAACAAGTAATCAGTATCAAAGCTCATGACCAATTTTATGTACAAAATATCATTTAATTATATACATACGTAAATTGTAATCATACTTCAATCGCTAAAACATTTTAAAATAAAAAAAATACATATATTTATTTTAGCACTGTGATTTATAAATAAATTTTCTGTTGTAAAATAAATAAAATAAAATATAAACATTAAACTTTGGTTAATGTATGTTAATCTCTTTTGAATTTCTTAATAAAATATTAATCTATTAATTATCATAATTTTATTCCTTCATATTATTAAATTGTGTGTATGTACAGTCGAATTTGTTTATAATAAATTGAAATAAATGTATGTTCCTAATAAAAATATTTTCGAAACGTGCCAAAAGGGTATCGACGGACTCTAAAATAGTTGTTATGGCCGTTTGATTCGCGCGTATCGCATCGCGCACAAAATGGCGATCTCGCCAGCCGCCATCTTGAATTATAATTAAAACGTTTGAATAATTTAATATTATTTATTCGATGTTGCGTGTTGTGCGTTATAAACGATTTCGACTGTATTAATAAAAAAATATATTCATTAAAAATATTGTTAAAATCAAGATCTATACATTGAAATAATTTTAAATTTTGAAATAAAACGCATTTAAAAAAAAAATTGTTATTATTTATACGGCTGATTCGTGTTTGTATTTATTGTCGATTCTTAATAAAAACGTTCGTTATTACAATATGAGCAATTATATTTAATTATGATTATGAGTTAGACGTATTGAAGAAAATGTAATCAGCCGATCAGATATTATTTTTATTCCGTGAACGTATCAATAAATTGATCATGATTGAATTAGTAGTTTGAGAAAACTTTAAATCGTGTTAATAAAGCAGAAGCATTAGATTATTATGCCGTTATCAGTATCGCTATTTTTTTTTTATTATAATACATCAGTCGGATTAGTATCTCGCCATTTACCCAGTCTTGAAAAGCCGACACTTACTTCCTGTAATGCGATAGAAAATTCGATTGTAATAAAATGTATATAGAATCTAATTTAAATTGAATATGCGGAAGATACGTACGTTTCAACGACTTCTTCTACCTCCTCCTCGGACCCACTGCATAAAAGAAATAATGTATAAATACACAAATGTCGAAGAATGATAATTGCATGCCAGTGTTAGTTACTTTGGGATTCAAAAATATTGTTACATTACAGATATTTCTAATATATCTACAAAACGGTATTAAAATACAAAGGGCATACACATATAAGTGATGAAAAAAAGTTTACATTACCCATTTTGTAAAAAATATTTATTGTGAAAGTGTATTTGAATGAATATATTTTAGACTTACGAGTATTCTTCATCATCAGACATGGCTGTGGCTGGTTGGGGTTCTGCAAATTCAATTCGATCACGTTAAAAATAATTTCTATAATAATCAAGGATGAGTTATTATCGTATTGCCAAATTTAATTTGTCTATTTGATGAACTTCCAATAATTATTGCGTCTGTTTCGATCGATAATCGATTTGATTTCGATCCAATTATTTTCGCGTATCAGATCTTCGAATCGTCAGATTGATAAAACGATATTTTCTAGCCACGTGTGTCGAAAAATAAAATTAAAAGCTAATAAAATATTGCTGTAATCCTATATGTTATTCAATATTAGAGCGAGAGGCTCCGTCTTCTATACATGGCTGTGGCTATTTATATTTTGGCTATTGGAGCTGGCCCAGGGCCACGACTCCCTCATTTGGATCGCGACGAGTCAGTTTAAATTTAGATGCCCTGCACTCTGGACCGTTTTATGAGATTTTCTGCACATTATAAATACACACGTGTATGAAAAAAAAAATTGCGTATCGAATTATTCAGAGATTTCAGCCTGAAACGAAAAAAATCGTCGGTATTTCGAACGTCACGTGATTCGGATCTATTTCGGTGCATTCCAGTTTCACGCGTGAAAACGCCAGAATTAGAAAGCTTCAGATAACATTCGATTAGCTAAATCGGTAGATGTTTCGATCGCGTATCTGATGGCATCACTCATTTTAGATACAAGCTCGCTACGATTGAAATAAATTCATTAGATTACATGCAAAATGTGGATGGTTGTGTGCAGAATCACACGTTTCACTATGATTTTTATTTATAATGACCTATTTCAGCACTGATCACACGATACAAAAATATGATTATTAAATGATTTCATCAACGCACATGATAAAAGATTGGATCGGTTTGGGATCCGTCCCGGAAACCGATTTTTTTTTCACTGGCACAATCTCACTATGCACACTGTTGCACTATTTTAAAAATCCACAAAATAATCGGCTAGATAATGCGATTCTCCGTTGATTTATCGATTTCACTTAGGACTTACAATGAATGAGAGGAGATAAGGGGCAGCTACGCCAAGTGCTCCAGGCCCACGACCAGCGGTGGAATGTGGAGTCCGCGACGACCTCAGCGGCTCTGAAGATTCCCAGCAGAAAGCTGATCGCAGAACAGGCGGCGCATGCGCTCCTCTTCCTAAAAATAAACGTTAAAAAGCTCCGTAAGTTTAAATCCGTAACCAGGTCCGATTTCCCAAAGGATTGTTTTCGCGGAGCGACCCTTCTGCGGCCCACGCAAATTGGCCGCCCGACATGGCGAAATAGTAATTTTATCACTGCGGAAATCTTGAATGATTGGCGTGTATTACATTTTGGCACTGGCAAGGGATCGTCCTATTACAATGTGCCGGTACTCGACTTTGCACCAATGCAATACCGTTATGATGCATCGCAGAAAATCCGACTCAAAGTGCATTTTTTCAAAATAAAGGCTTTCATGGATAGGATTCACCAAGTTTTTGTTCCAAGTATAAATGTTTATTTATAAAAATAAGCTTTCGTAACCTGCTTGTGATTTTTCTCGAACTATGAATTCGAGAACGCGACAAGTGCAGTCTCTATTTGTCATCTGGTCCTAAACCTGTCCACTGGATAAGTTAATTAGTTCTTAATTGACGTCCGTAATTCAAGATCTTTTATAAATAACCAATGCACGATTATTTGTGCTGTTTTCAATTTCAATCATGCATCTGGATCCATTATGGCATGCAATGGATTCATAAAGGGATGGTTTTTCAGATGGATTTTGGTACATCTGTCTCCAACAGAAGACTGGTCGAATCAATGACGATGTTTTTGCTTCAAGTTTTTTTTCGAGAGTCGTGAGGGTTCACGTCTGAAAATCGTTTCAATTATTGATCCGAATCATTTTGATTTTGGTTATCCATGATCCTCTGCATTCCGCATCTCGCATCGCAGCTACTACGAGCGTCAAGAGCTTCTCAAGGTTATCGTTTCTTCTAGCGAGATACCCAAAGTATCAAAAAATCCTTTTGACACGTAGTAAAGAGCCGATCATCTTTACCGTTCCCCATTTCTTTCAGGACAGACACGTTTGTGCGTTTAGCAGTCCATGGTATTAAGTAGGGATTGCCAGCACCACATCACCAGTACATTTCAAAAGCTATCATAACTTTCTTGTGATGGTTGTTGATCAATGTAATTGCAAATCCTTACATTTTAGTGGAGAAACACAGCTCTATCCTCATAAAATTTGATTATTAAATACAATTCCATTAATTCAATCCATATATCGCCTAATCATTGTCTTCTTTAACCAATTGTATACAAAAACGCTACAGCGGAAAGTAGTTCCATCATTTTTAATGATATCTACTTAAAACACGATGAATGCTATAATTGTGCTTTACATATTTTGCTTCTTTTT
>JAGXCT010037037.1:124415-137802 GCA_022495035.1 Philopotamus ludificatus
AATATGTACGTGTCTATTGATTATGTATTATGTATACGAAAATATAAATATATAATTTATTAATCTGGTCGGTCAGTGTTACTCCGCTCGATGTGGAGCCAGAACGCTGCCGGCGTCGCGTATTGGATGGATGCGGGGCGGTAGCGGAGTGCGGGGGAGTCTTGTCGCTAAGCCCCGTGTCGCGCTGTGACTCGGTGCAGTCATACTGACTAACACACAGCTTCTTAAAGCCAATGCAAGTCATTGCAAGACGAAATACATCTACACTTTTAAACCTACGCTACATTTTTAAACCCTTCTTTATCAGTTGTATGAGCGATGTATGAATCGGTTGAAATCCATTTTTTTTGTGTCATATTTGAGAGCTTGTTCGTTTTATTCACGGAAAGGTTTCAAGCTTTGAACACAAGGGCGCACGGTCCATATGGGCAGATTGTGCGGTGCACACAATCACCGGAAGATTAGGTGTGGCAAGAGGCACCAAGAGGGTAAAAATAATAAAAATGAATTCATTAAACTCTCTTAAATTGGTTAAAATTTATTTTTCATAAAATGCTTTTTTATTGCAGAGGTCGGCGCTGATGCTGTTGGTGTACCACTGTTGAGACAAACATATTTTTAATTAAATTATAGTATTATCGAAATATTTTATTATAAATGAGTTCGTCCCTTTGTCCAGGAGTTACGTTCCCGAATCTACTGTGTAAAATAGAATATACAATTCCAATTTGGAATTCCCTAAAATAAAACAAATATATATTTAATTTGCTAGGAGGAAAATGATTTTTCTTAATAAATATTTTGATATTGATTGATGATGATAATAGTGCCAAAATAAAAAAACAGGGCAAAGGGCAATTATACCATAATTAGGACCCGTGTTATGTCAAAACCGTGTAAAAGGTGTATTCATTTAAAACTCTTTCTGGAATTATATATTTACAAATACGTCACTGCTCTTGTAGAAGAATTTTCAATGAAAACAATCCAACTATTTGAAGCAAATATGGGATTTGCATGGACCTTGAAAAGTATTTTAAGAAAATATAATAGCTATTGCAGTATTTCAAATCGGTTGATTGTATTAAATATATTTTCCTACGACATATGATGTCTAGAGTTCTATTTTACATTAGAATTCAACAAGACCGTCATCAAGTTTCTATATTTATTTAAAGACTTTAAGAATAAACGCGCCTCCTTTCAAAATGAACATATAACTCAGTCTCCAGCACCAATAATCTAGAATTTTATTTGTTTAACAAAAAATAAGTTAATAATGAATGAACAATTGAAAAAAAATAATAACGATAAATTAATAAATGTGATGAGTGAAGTGGTCGATGGCTTCTCTAAAAATATTCCATTTAAATGTCAGAATGCGAACTGACACAATTTTATTACGTGATATATGAGAATTTTAAATATAACTCACAGCAATTTTGTTCAAATATAATTATTACAAAATCGCCGAAAGACGTAGCGCGGTTTGTTTCTTTTTGTAAAATGAAATTTAAAAAAATGAACGCTTTCGAAGATCTTCACAAACGTCTTAGGAATCGACGGAGAGATGGTCGAGTTATTTTTATTATTGGTAGGTATACAGTTTTCTTCCGTCCGTCTAATTTGATTCAGCAATGTATACAATCTAAATTTAACATCTGGTACGAATTTAATGAAAATTTAGTTCACCGTTTTTTGTGTATGTTTCTTATTTATCTAAATCGAGCATGAAATAGGTAAATGGGTGAAAAGTTCAGAATGTTGGTATAAGATATTTTTAATATATAAATTGTTTTTTTTTTATTTAAACGCAGAAAATATTATGTATTAGAATATTTTATTAAATAAATTAAAAAAATATGTTTTTATTAATAATAAGTTTATTTAGAAGCATGCTAATAATTATTACACAATAACAAAAGTATGATTCAATATTTATTAAGAATAAAGCACGGGTAGGCGATATTTATTAAGTTTTATATTTAATTAAAATAAATTTATTATATTAAATATATAATTAAACGATTTTAGAGTGAGTAAAATAACCCCAGGTTGAATTACCCTTTCAGATAGAAGAGACGTATTAAAATCGGTTAGGACCAAAACTTGTTGTGCAGATATGTCATCGAATACCTAAGGCGGGCCTTGGTTGTCAGTTTGACTTTTATATAAGTTTTATTATTAACAATAATCAGTATTGTTTAATGATATAGTAAAATTTGACTGTTACTATATGTATAATCATGAAATATACATGCAAGTAGTTTATATGTCATAATTTTCTCACAATGATATGTTTAAAACTTGATTTGTTTATGAAAATATGCGAGGTTATATCCTGCTGTAAATAAATTAGACAAAAATGGAAAGTACTAGTTCAAATATATTAAAAAATAGAAATATAATTGAAAAGCAGAATCAATTAAGCGACAATGAAATGGATAATCAAATAAATAACTGTTTTAAATCGAAACGGCTTAATACTAATAAAAATGCTGTCGATAATAATAATCAAGAAAATATTGAAAACACTACCTTGTTTATGGATCTTTCAAAGTGTTTTTCTGACACAGCTGATGATCAATTTAAAGGAAATTCGCAAGATTTATTTCTCGAAAGCAGCGATGATGACTTATTTGAAGAAATAAACAAAAAAAGATCGCAATCCACTCCGTTAAATCCGATAATGAAGCCTGAAAAACGAATGAAAATGTCGGCAAAGTGCATAGAACTGGATTCTCAAACAAATAACGATCAAAGTGTATGCAAAGATGATCCATTCAACGAATCATTGAACATAACTTATTTCAATCTGAACGAAATGCATATGAAAAATCTCGAAAAATCGGTTATTAACGACGATTCTAAAGTTGAAAATTTATCTGAAATTGGAAAGACGTCGCAGTATAAAAAAGAAGTATTAGATACGTTCAACGCATTAGATTCCACAATTTGCCACGTAAACGAGGACTTATTCAAAGATAATTTGGAAATTTGTCAAAGTGCTTTTAATGTCGGTGACAGTGAATGGGATGATAAGATTAATCAATCAACGCAATCCGAATTCGATAATGCATTCGATCCGAGTTTACCAAACAATTTGACTCAATTGTTCGACGGCATTATTCAAAAGCAGAATTCTTCAGTAGCGGGATCGTCTAATGGGAATGATTCTATAATGAATAGATCGTCTCAGATACCCGTTAGAAAAAGTAGAACGCCATTACGCCTCGAGTACTTTGCCGGAGAGTTTTACGGTCTTCCACCTTCGGCTAAATCATTGATATTACAATATAAAGGCATTGATAAGTTATACGGTAATTTATTCATATATTTGATGTAGTTTCTTGTGATTATTGATGTTAATAAATGTAAATATTTTTATAGATTGGCAAGATGAATGTCTCAAATTACCAGCTATTAAAAATAGAGAGAATTTAATATATGCTCTTCCTACGAGCGGCGGTAAGACACTCGTAGCTGAAATATTAATGCTGAGAGAAGTCGTGTGTAGAAAAAAAAATGTTCTTTTTATTTTGCCATTTGTTTCAATAGTACAAGAAAAGGCGAGTGAATAATATATAAAATATAATATGATAAACGAATGCTTCAATATTGATTTAATTGCAGGTTTGGGGATTATCTCCGTTTGCTGTTGGTCTCGATTTTTTAGTCGAAGAATATGCTGCTGGTAAAGGTACTTTTCCACCACGGAAGAGAAGAATTCGAAAGAGTATTTATATAGCTACATTGGAAAAGGGACTCAGTTTAGTAAGAAGTCTTTTTGAGACAAAGCGATTGAACGAACTTGGTCTCATTGTGGTAATTCACTTTTGATTATTTTAAATTAATTGATTCTGTTAATTAAAATTTATCCAGGATTATTTTTAGGTCGATGAATTACATTTAGTTGGAGAACCTACACGAGGATGTACATTAGAAATGCTATTGACTAACGTTATGTATTCCGGTGGTAAGTATATTATTAAAAAATTCAATTACTATTAATTTAATCTTTCAACGGTAAACCTCGGTCTTTCCGTTAATTCAGAACATGCTACATTTTGATTCATCGCTTTCAATTCATCAACTTTTTTATTTATGAAACGGTTTTTTTTAATTATTGTACTGTTTATTTATTATTGGAATTTCATTGTTAAAGTAACTCATCAAAAAACAAGCAAACTATAACTTTCACAATTGGCAACCTCGAGGGAAATCCAGTTATGCCAATCTTAGAAAATATTTAGTTTTGCCATCAGGAGGAATCCAATCCTGCCAACTTCAGGAGGAATCGAGTTTTGCCAACCTTAGGATAAATTTAGTCCAGTAAACCTCAGGGAGACAATTAGGAGAAATCCAATCCTGCCAACCTAAAGAGGAATGCAGTTTTGCCAACATGATCAATCCAGTTCTGCCAACCTCAGGAGAAATCTAATTCTGTCAACCTTAGGAGCAATCCAATCCTGCCAACCTCAAGAGAAATCCAGTTCTTCCAACTTTTAGGAGTGATTTTTGTAGCGGCAACACTCGCTATCCCGAGATATTAATTGTGTTATGTGATACAGGTTTTTCACTTCAAATTAACCCTTTTGCATTTCAAATTAACTCATTTTCAATAGAAATTTAATGAAAAAAGGTTTAATTTGAAACGGTAAAGCGTTAATTTGAAATGCAAAAGGGTTAATTTGATTTGCAAAAGGTAAATTTGACGCCACTGGTTGTTAGGGTGAAAAATATATTTCATATATACGAATAAAAAATAGGCAATGTGGAAATCGTCATTTATATACAATCTCTAGAACGTTTCCACTATATAAAAAGATACTTGAACGTATTACTTGAAAGTATTTTTTTGATATTTGCAGAAGACATACAAATCGTTGGAATGAGTGCTACGATCGGTAATATTGACGAGTTGGCCAAATTTCTCGGAGCGTACGTCTTCATGAAAGACTTTCGTCCCGTCGAATTAAAGGAATACATAAAATTAGACGACAATATAATGCGTGTTAATTGGAATGCTACAGATTCGGATGAAAAAGTCGTTTTTGATCGAAAAACCAGTTACGGGGTGAGTATTACCTCTATTTTATGGATATAATTTAATGTATTTCATTGAATTTATACGTCTTAGTATTCATCGCAAGTGGAAAAGATAGATCCTGATCATTTAGGCGGGTTAGTGATGGAAGTCATTCCGAACGGATCCTGTCTCATATTTTGTCCGACAAAAAAGAATTGTGAAAACGTCGCCGTTCTACTGTGTAAAGTTATCTTTAAGTAAGAATTAATTTGACGAATAATTTATATTGATTTGATTAGATTCTAATTATATCGTTTCGATTTATCAGGAAATTGTTGGAACATAAAGCCGATGAGAAACGCGTTTTGGAAAGATTATTGAGAGCGGAAGGATGCGGAGAGGATATACTTTTATCGTTATTACCGTGGGGTGTTGCTTATCATCATTCGGGATTAGCGGCCGAAGAGAGAAGACTTATCGAAGACGCGTTCCGGTAAAAAATAATATAAATATTTATTTAATCATCATTAAATTAATTAATTATATGTTTTGTAGAAATGGTGTTTTGAGCGTATTATGTTGTACGTCTACTTTAGCTGCCGGCGTCAATTTGCCGGCTCAACGTGTAATTTTACGAGCACCTATGTTAGGCCGTGATTTTATTAGCTTGTCAACGTATAAACAAATGGTCGGGAGAGCTGGACGTGCCGGTTACGGAGGTCATGGTGATAGCATATTGATATGTCAATCGTCACAAATTGGAAAAGTGAAGCAACTGATTAATTCTCCGATGGATAAAGCGAATAGCAGCTTGCATTGCAACGACGGTGGAAATATAAGAAGCCTCATTCTCGCCGCAATAGCTTTGGAGATCGCGAATACCAGACGAACGCTGAGGATGCTTTCACATTCTTCATTATTATCGGTGCAAGCTGAACGGTATATAAAATATCATATTGTACGGTCGTTCATGTCATATAATTTTTAATAATTAATTATTATTCAAGGTTAAACATTAACGTTAAACAATTGCTCGATAAAACTATTGAAACTTTATTCAAATTAGGAGCGATACACAGGAAGAAAAGCAAATTATCAAACAGTGCAGTATCGGACGATATATTAGATAGCATAAATGTTTCTCCTCATACTAGAAATTCTTTAGCGAAGACGAACTATAAACGAATGGAGCGATCATTGTCTGATAAATGTGTTACGGTATCTAATGATACTGAGCTCGTTGTTAGCAGATTGGGGAAAGCAGCTATTAAAGGTATTTCTATATAAAAACGAAAAGTATTTGTGTATTTATTTTTTGGCCTATAGTAGAAAATGCAAAGGGTAAAGGTTAAAGAGACATATTTGCGATATATTATGCTGCTTTTATTTGATGAAGTATTGGAATTAAATGAAACTCTAGACTAATCCGAGAAGAAAACATAATGACATTCTTTGAATCTTGTACCTGTGTCTACCCTTTAACCATCATTGGCTGAAAAAGGTTTTCCTTTGTATTTAGAGGGATGTTTTGGGAATAATTCACCAAGTTGAAACTAAACCTCGTCAGACTGTTGCAGCAGGGGTATATTGTGACCAATTAGTAAGATTAAAGAGGGTATTGCATAAAAAAAATATCAGTAAACAATCGAAGCTGTATTCTCTAGCATAATGCAAGAGTCTAGATAAAATAAGAGAGCTAGATCTAGAAGTTCTGCAACATCCACCATATTCATCTGATCTACAACCTTCGAGTTATCACCTTTTTAAGTCGATAGAACATTCGCTTTGAGTTCTTAATAAACTATTTAATTTTAGGTTCTTTGGAATTACAACGAGCGCACATGCTGTATGCCGATTTAAAAGTTGCTCAACAAAGCCTGGTGTTGATCGGAGTATCGCACATTCTTCATTTAGTCACTCCGTATGATTTATCCGAGAATATTCGACCGAATCTATCGAATTATTATTCCGTCGTAAGCATTATTTAATATATATTTATTATGTTATATTCGATTGCAAATATTTTTTCTTATAGTTTATGGCGATGGATGAGGAATCTAAATATACAGCGAAGATTATTGGATTAACGGAGTCTGTCGGAATACAAATGGCTAAAGGAAAAATGCCAAAAGTATGGAAATATTATAATTATTCATTTGAAATTATTGAATTGATTTCGTAATAATTTTTTAGAGTGTGTCTGAACGTGTTTTGAATCGATTTTATGTTACGTTAATGTTGTACGATCTGTGGAATCAAGTTCCGCTGTTGGAAGTATCGGAGAAATTTCAAGTCAACCGAGGTATGGTACAGAGTTTGATGACGGGAGCGGCAACGTTTGCTTCGAGTGTATTACGTTTTTGCGAAGAGTTGGACGAATTTTGGGCTTTCAAAAATATACTGCTAATATTTAATCAGAGGCTGTCACATTTTTGTACTTTGGAATTGGTGCCATTGATGGAATTACCGAATGTTAAAAAGGTTATTTAATTATGAAATTAATATCAATATTATTTATTAATCTTTCATTTTATTTCTCGGATATAGAGTCGTGCGATTCAGTTGTATAAAGCCGGATTTAAAACGATTCAAGCGATCGCACAAGCGAAACCCATTGATTTGATAGAATCGATCGAACATATAAATAGAAATGTCGCTAATCAATTGATAGCAGCTGCTAAGGTATAGCTTGATCAATAAATTAAAATAAATACATTTATTGATTATTTGTATTGTTGTTTCAGTTGCTGCTTTTGGAAAAGGTGGAGAATTTACGCGAAGAAGCGGAGGATGTGATGATTGGTTTAGATAACAAAGTATAAAATCAAAATCCAATTAGATAAATCAATTTTGAATGCATTTACAATGATTTCATTTTATATTTAAGGTATTATGTGTCGATATAACATTTTAAAGATATTTTAAGAATATATGAAATAATATGAGAATCTATCACAAATCATTGCATTTATTAGTCGTGTTATTTAGTTTATAAATTATTATTTAAAATGATTGCCATTATTACTTCATTATGTAATTAAATTAAATATATGGTTTTGCGGCATATTATATTGATAAATATTTTTTTCCATATATGTATGTATTAGAAATGTTCGCAAATTACTTAATATGTTATAAACTATGATCAATTATAATTATATAATACTGTGATACATACATATTTGTATATAGTATTATTTATTTTTTTATCTTTTTGTATTATTATTTCAATAAATGAACCATCGAATTTTATTTTAAACCATGTAATTTTAAAATTATTGAAATATTTAAATGGTAAATGATTTTAATTTAAAAGTGAAGAAATGATTAAGCGTGAATTATAGTCAACTTCTTAAAAAAAAATTGTAAAACTATTTTCTCCACGATTTACATTCAAAATGCATCCGAAAGTTTAATGAAATGAGATTTGGAGGCTGTAAGAACTATCCTAGAATAAAAAAAACGTAAGTGAAAAGAAAATTGATGAGTTGAACTGTGAGATTTTATCACATTCTTCATATTCATTAAACTGTGCTCGATTTGATAATTTCCTCTGCAGCAATGTAGCCAAAGTTTAAAATCATTTGAACATATATTTGAATTAATAGTTTTTCAAAAAAGAAATGCCGTAGCGACCACATGTTTAAGAATTTTTTAAATATACAGTCAGCCCTCCTATAACGTTTCCTCTAAATTGCTACTTTTTACAAAATTCCTTATCAACCAAAGAGCATTGACCTTTATTTCGCTCGGCAATGTATTATAGATTTACGAAATTTCTAAATTGACCTTAAAAATATTAGAATTTGAAAGAAAACAGCGATCTACAGGAAACGTTATAGGAGGGTTGACTGTATATTAATATTTAGTAGGTTAAAAATTCTTAGAACTAGTAGTTGAAGAATGCTAGTATGATTATGTAGAGCAAGGATATAAACACATGGAAATAAATGGAAATACAACCATCCATACAATCCATACAATGGAGTACAACCTTGGCATGGCTAGAAACCATCCGAGGACGAGGACGATATATCAGAAACTGGTGTGTAGCATAATTAATTTTGTAATTAATACAAATTTGAATTATAATTATTCTTTTGTTCTATTTTATTCAGACTTTTTGTGTAATATTTATTTGATAATGATGGAGCATGGAGAAGGAGATTCCAACTGTCTAAAACAGTTGGAGGAGTCGATTGTTGTCACGAGCCGGTATCAGATGTGGCGGCGATAGCGGTTGGGCACAATCATGGTTTCGTAGATTCTACGGAGCCATGAGGAGTGAGGCCGCTATCCAGGCCAATTCAGTGACATGTGTGATGCCGGAGGTGCCCGTTGCACCCAATCAGACCGTAAATTAAACACAAATTGGCCCCAACCTCGTCTGATTATTATTGTTACAATCCACACGTGACAGCTTGGCTCCAGGGCTTATGGCTGGCGACCTGACCCGTATTCGAAGAGCCAAGATAACCTGGAGAATGTTCCGTCAGTCATGACATCATGATGACGGAGGTGTCCTTCAGGTGGCAAAGACGCGCCCCAGGGTTAATATGCCACTTAAATAATAATAATAAATAAATCGCGTTGGCCTTTGCAGAAGTTGTCGCAATGTGATTTCTGAACAGTGTTCTGAATGTCAATGTGAAGAAATTCAAGCAAGCTCGGGTATACGGCGGGAGTAATTATGACTCTCTTAGGGGAGCATAATTGAACCAGTGGACACTTCGGGCTGCCACCTTCTTGTAGTTCCGTGTGTGAGTGCCATCCAGGTAGAAGCCTGAGCTTGGAAAACTAAGAGGTATGCCCCCCAATCTACTTCCCATCATCCGCATGATGAAAATGCGTGCAAAATCTGAAGTATTTTATGTACAACACTGACAGTTTATGCACAGCGGTTCTATACGTTAGGAGCGTTGGCAACAAAAGCGACAAAAATCGATTCAGTTTGCTACTCTCGTGTCCTTGCCATCCTAGGGCGTGATGATGCCGGGGAGCGAGTCGATTCCTCATCCCGTGATGTGAAACCAAAGTAAAGTGGGTGGGATGTTGCTCGCGACTACTGGTCAGCTTTCCCCAGCTCGTTCCTCGAGTTAGCTTCCGCATGTCATGTCTTTGGTGTGTGTAATGTCAGAGCCAATTCTATGATTATGATGGCTTTATGGCATAATAGAAAGATTCCAAAAAGTCATTCACCCATATAAAGATTCTAAAAATGCAAGGGGAATGAGTCTCTCAGACTTCAAACCGGTGTCATAAAAAATTCCCAGAATTTATAAATTTTTCACCAGAGAATTAACCTTTCCGGGTACTAACCTAACTTTTACGGTTAACTTACATTATAAAAGCGATATGTTACCTGCAAGCAATGACACTGGTTAATTTTAATATTATTTCAGTTGGATTGAAATTTATATTGTATGTTTTTTATAATTATGCACTGAATTACCTACATAAATATTTTTATAAAACATGCGGAAGTAATGGGTGTCTTACTCTTATATACCCCCTGGCCAGTCTACCTATCCGACTATTATCAGTCGCAGTAACTTACATTGTCGAAATAATATGCATGTTACCTACAAGCCATAACACTGGTAGTATATAAAAGTGTGATGCCAGAGCTGTGTCGTTCGATCTGGCATTATCCTTATCTCAGACAATAAAGTGCACAGAGAAACATCTGCCTCTCTCTCCTAATCATAGGCATTATCCTACAATTTTGTGGTCGGGAAGAAAGAAGCTGTTGTTGCTCTGCAACATTCGCATTCCATTCTGGGAAGTCCAGAATTGTTCCAGTTCGCTAGAGATGACATATATGGGAAGAGGACAAAGATCAGTAGATCACCTACATTCATACAAAATGGAAAAGGGACATGAAGAAGAATAAAATGAAAATTAATCTAACATATGTAGTTTATTCAATTTTTAATTACATACAGTTTATTCAAATTTTAATTACAATACAGTTTATTTAAAATTATCGTTTCTTATACAAACAAGCATTCAATGTTATATCGGGCAATTTATTTCTTTTCTTGATATCATTTTCTTTTTTGAAGTCTATAAAATAAAACAGATTATGATCCAAATCCTTTTTAACCATTGAAAATCCATATTTTTTAACGTCGGTTATGAATTGATCAACATCATTGAATCTACTTTCAACTTCGGCAATTTTCATGAGTCCTCTGTAAATTATAATAAATAAATTATCATATAAAAATAGAGTCTATTGAATAAATATATTACATACCCAGTTTTCAGTATGCGATTAGCTTCGATTAGGTAATTTTTTAAATTAGTGGACATTAACGAGAGGCAGAAAACAATAACGTTGACTTGGCCGGTGAGCAACGGTGTATGAGACATGTCACATGCATTTATAGATGGATCGAGTGCGACGAGATCGAACGAGAATACTTTGTGCGGCACTGATTTTGATAGACGTGCATCTCCGCATCCCAGATCCGCCACGACTTGATCTTTAGGACTGAAATAGTAAAATAAAGTTAAATAAAAAGTAATTAAACGCATATATTTTACATGCATACTTACAGTTTTAATATTTCCTTTATGATAATATCCAGAGGATTGATTGGCCATTTACTAACTTGCTGTCTATACCCGGTGTGGTAGGCCATAAATGCTCCTGGATCGTCCTTAAACACATGATGTGCCTCACTGCTCTGTTTTACGTATAATTGTTCGTTGATGTAACGAAATCTGGCACCTTTCAGTCTCTCCATCATGCGTTCTCTTAAACTTTTATGAAGACTGATTATATTTTTTTGAGTGTCTACCTTGTCATTCAAACTCGATAGAATTGCTGTGTTTTCATTTTTGACGTCTTTATCATCTGCTGTTGTTTCCGTGTTCGGTTTCATATTATCCAACAGTTGTTTTAATTTTCTAACATGCAGATTTGATTTTTTATTGTTGATAGATTTATTAACAACTATTTGTGCAGCTACAGTGCACACAGGTTCGGGCGGTGGGGTTATCGGATCTTTTGGAACTTCCGCTTGTTTCTTTTTATCTTTTTTTAATTTGTTTTTACTTTTCTTTGAGAGCTTTTTATTAGACTGATCAGAACCTTCATTCAATGACTTATTAGACACCAACGTCGGCTTTTTCTTTTCTTTTTTGTTTTTACCGATGCCATTTAAAGATATTTCATGCTCTTCATTATCAATATTATCGGATACAGTTTTATCGGCTACGATTTCTTTGTGCTTGATCTTGTTTTTCTTATCTTTTTTATTTTTACTAACGCCATTCAATGGGATTTGATTTTCATCAGGATTTACATCATCCGATGCATTGGTTTCAATTTCCATTGGTTCGATCTTGTTTTTCTTTTTCTTTTTAGCTTTATTGTTATTTTCAACGAGAACTTCTTGAGAATTTACGATTGCAGTATTATTAACCTCATCATTTTTAGATTTTTTTTGCTTTAACACTACCTCTTGGATATCAGATTTTTTTTGCTTATCTTTCTTTTTTTTCTTTTTACTAATATTTTCATTGCTTCGATTGATATTAACATCTACGTCTAATTCATCAGATTTGGAATGATTTTTATCAGTGTCATTTTTATTTACAGATTTAGCTATATTATTGATCTCAAGTTGAAAGCTGTCTGTCAACGTATTATTAATTTTTGGTGAGTCAAATTTTACATACGTTCCACTCTCATTTTTTCTCTTCTTCTTTTTTGGGGTTATAACTTCGAATGGATCATTTTTACGTTTTAGGGGAAGATTGTTGATTTTATTTAAATCTTCAACGGCATTTTCAGATTTTTCTATATTTGAATATTTGACTTTCTTTCTAAGCTTATTTTTTTTCGTCTAAAATACAATATAATAATGAAATATGTTGGATATTTAAAATGTTACAACTTTTAAATGAATTAGGGATAATTATTACCAAATTAATTCCTTCAGTTATTTCTGGAACATCAGCATCCCATTCCGGAGGAGCAAAATATTTAAAAGCACTCATATTTCATGCGTTGAACACAATTTTAACATAGAACTAACGCCACGCTCGACTGTTGACAGGAACATAACCTCAATTTCATCGTTTGACAGACGGCTATATGTCTTTTGATATAGACCTGTTTGCCAGTATACATTAATATTTATTTTGTATATATTATTAACTTTTTCATTATAAAGGGGATCTATTTTTTTTAAAAAAATGACTAAATATTAAAATTGATTGAATCAGTTGTTATATTTATAATTTAAATTTAATTTGAAAACACATTTAGCTCTTTAAATTGTTTAATAAAAAAAAATAGGAATAATTTTTAAATATATTTTTTATTAGGCTGCGTTAGATTAGGTT
>JAGXCT010037037.1:141387-173718 GCA_022495035.1 Philopotamus ludificatus
AGTATAAAAGTAAACGGTGATAATTACAGTGGTTTTTAATTAAAATCGATTAAGAATAATAATTATCAATAATAAAATGATTTTAAATGAAGGAGAAAGCTGCCACAAGAGTACACTCTGATATTGATTTTAATTAGTGGAACCAGCAGTTTCTTCAGCTTGTCTTCTCCTCGAAAAATGGATTTTTCTTAGTTTTTTAAGAGACATGGAACTAGAAATTTTAATAATAGCGTTATAGATATTTTAATTATTCTTATTTATTCATATGTTATACTTCTCAGATTCTTATGTTCTTACAAGACGACACCTTGCCACCGCTTTCTAGTTTTTCTTTTTTCCGCTACGCCATAAAACCGCTTTTCCAGTATGCTCTTGATTTTTATGTTTTTTATTATTTTTGTCGCCCGTTTTTACTCAATTTTAGATGACAGATTTACTTTTCTGGGGTAAACGTGTTAATGTCAGATATGAATAATTATGTAAAATATAATTTTGCCAACAAATTATTGTGTTATGTGGGCGTATATTGGATTAGATCCATTATTTAATAGCCAACGACACTGCAATATGAGGTATGATTAAAAAATCTGTATTTATTCGTCTATATTAGTCTCCTCAAAGTAGCCTAATCAGCTACAACATATACTTGTGTCAACACTATCTTCAATCTTCGAAGCACTTCTGGAATGCATTTTCAATATAACGGTTAGCTACATAAGCGATGCTGTTTATTGATATATCTTCAACGTTAGCAAAACGTCGTACTTTCGTGTTATTTTTCATCTTCGGGAATAGGAAAAAGTTTCAAGAGGGTATGTCTGGCGAATACAGAGACTTTTAAACATCACATATCATTGTTGTTACCATTCAAATACTCTCCACGAGTAAAAAAAACACCGAACACACCAAAAAACGTCAAAACTCTTTGACAGATAACTGTGATAACTGTAATTAGAAAAGTACGTTTTTTATTATATTATATTATGTTTGATTTATTATAATTTGGTCGATATTTTAGATTTTTTAACTAATCAATACGACGCGTAAATGACAAATTGCCCTCGGTGATGTCTCGACGCAGACTAAGCTCTCACAGCACGTTTCACTCCGATACGGGACATAGTATCGGATGTGATCGAGAAAAAACATCGCGCGGGGGTCAACAGCAGCGAATATTATTGTATTTTTTTTCCGCAATTGCAGATAATGATCATTTATAATATTTATTCTTTAGACTTTTTAGATAAATACAAAAAGTCTGTGACATGTAGGATTATATGAAGAGTTATGCGAGAAAAATCAAAAACTTGGGATCCCCGGCACGGTTAGGTTAAAGATCGCTGCTCTAAAACAGCGCATTACAACATATCACAAATTACGAATCTAAAGAATGTTATAATGCAATAGGTTGAAAAACACTGTTAAAATATATATATACAGTAATACCCCCAATAACGCGTGTTTCGATCGCAATTCAAAAAAAATCGCGGCAGTCCCTCTAATAACGCGAGCGCATTCTATTCATGCACGACCGTAAACTCTATGCCGTCTATTGCGCGCCCGTGTAAGCTGATCTTGCCTCGTACATATCTATGTCCCTACAGTATGAGTGCTCGGCACATTTCTCACCATTCACGCCTGATGTAGACAATGAGCCACTGATGACTATGTGTTTGTCAGCGATTGCATACATGGGAACTGAATATTTCATTCATCTAAGAATTCATAATTTCTTTTTACTTTGTTCTTAGTTTTGGCAGATTTGTATTTTTTTGCAACATACACGTAACCCTAAATTATGTATGTGCTTCATTGTCCCGATAACGCGTTGTTCTAATAACGCGGTCCTAACTTTAGCGTTATAGGGGGTATTATTGTACATTTTTTTTTCTGTATAGCAATATAATGAAGCAGATGCAAATACCTGCCGAAATTTGATATTTTAAGGTTGTTCAAAGTTGAAACATCGAGATATTTTTTTGCCACGTGTTATTATTATGTCGTCAGCTCTTGTGCCGTTTTGATAGGGCATGGCTTTGTTGACTGTGTGTATGTGCTGTCGAGTGGCTCGCTCTCGGATGTGCCCTATCGAAGTTGTTGCTTTTTGGAATGGTAAATATTTTCTTTACGTGTCCATCGATTGGACAGGAGTGAGACGTTTTCTCGCTGGCGAAATTCGTTTACCCCATAAACGAATTTCGCCCTGGGGGCCGTGTATGGGGCCGCGCACGGGGGCTCGGACGGTGTGTGTGCCGGTCCTTCCTAACAAAGACTTCCGCGGCGAAATGAAGGCTTGTTCAAATATTTATAAACTCTTCCCTTTGTGGAAACAAGGAGCAGCTTCCTCTCCATCCCCCGGCCGCCGACGCCGCCGCCGTCGCCGCCCTCCCTTCGCCCTGGCTAGTGATGCCGATAGAACGGAATTACTTTTGGTTTTCGCCAACATCTCTCCAGGTGGCATTAAAACATCCCGATCCGGCAACTATTCCCCGGTTTAATCTTCCATCTACTAATAAATGTATGAAGCGCCAGAAATTCTCTTTGAAAAACTGCTTCGTGTTTCTTTTGCCGTATTACGTCCGCGCCTCTCGCTCCCACCCCCATCCCACCGGCGACCTTCTTTCTTCCTACCCGGCAGACGGTGCTGCGTGTGCTCCGGCAGATTTAGCATACATATATCCCTTTTCATAAAAAAACGTGTCCAAAATTAAAATTTTTGCACAGGCAAGCTTTTATGTACACGGGCATATTTAAAAATTTTCACCTCGTTTCCGTGATAAAAAAATATATGAATAAACCTGTTAGCCAATAAACAGACCCTTCTTTTGAAATATTGACATTTTATTGCCACGGTCATATTCTACCGAATTTATACCTCGCTATACGGCTATTTGTTTGATATAATTTAATAGCGTAAATGAAAATGACGATATTCTTTTGGCATAAGCTATAAATCAGTATAAATCGTATAAAATCATTATGAACAATTAATTTATTAATCAAGATATTGAGCCGAAAATTGAATTACTTGAACATCAAGATTTACTGGTTAGTTAATGCAAAAGAATATTTTTTATCTTATAGCAGGGGTCACCAAGCTTTTCAGAAACGGGTCGAATTGATTTTTTTATAAAACATGGTTTAAAAGTGATCTCTGAATGTTGAATTTTAAATATTTATATAGAAGGCTTGAAATTTCAAGTTTATTAACCGTTGGGTCACTGTGACAAGCCATATTTTTTATTATTTACAACAGCGGTTTTTATAGCTCCGAATGTTGAGGAACATCATAAATAAAATAGAAAAATTACGATATAACATCAGTAAGAATTAATTCGTCAATAATAAAACTAAGTATGCTGCCGATAAGAAAATATTTGAAAAGTCAAAACGCTTTAATAGATACAACAGATCAAAAAACAAAAGATTATACGGTGTAATAAATTAATAAATTACTAAATGGTGTTCATTTTGCAGTAAATATGAAATATTAAACAATTGCCGACAAAAGTCGGTAATTTATAAACACACTCCTTCTTGTAAACGAGTCATAACATATTTCGAATAAATGGTTTTATATGCACTTACCGCTTTTGCCTAAAATCTCCTTAAGGTTTGATTTTTTTGTTGTATTGCTACAACTATCAAGTATCTAATTAAAAATATTTAAAAAAAAACCAAAAGTTACAGCCGATCAAACGCTTAGTGCCCGGCTAGCGTGTGATATGCGCGCCCCGGGCATACACAAAAACGCTTTTAACGTGGAATCCACGTCCCCCGTACGCCATGAGTTAATTAAAATTTCAGACAGTATTTTAATTAATATTGAATATCTCGTTGAGATCATTTCGCCTATATTATGTTTTTGCATATAATTTGAAATATCAATAAACCTCAATGTAAATATAATTCGTCCGTTTTCTTAAACGGTGTCATGAAAATCCGTCTAAAATTATATTTTTATATATACTATTTATTAAATCGACTAATCGATGAAAAGCTGTAGCATGATTTTATAATATTTTTACGGCAATTTTCCGGAAAAATAAATATCCATAATTTTAATATTTTTCAATTTTTTTGTCAATACAATTATTGGGGTTTATCGGTTATTTTAAAAATTAAGTAGTATTTATTTATTCAAAAAATAAGTTTATGAAATAAGATCATACAAATCACAAAAGATGTTAAATAATATAGTACGATCTTTCGTTCTTTCTATAAATAATTAAAATTATTTTTAGTTATATTGCGTTAAGTATTTATAGGTCTCGTTGAATTTTTAATGTCATCTCTTTTATTAACTAGTGATTATAGAATCGTATCAATTATTTTCTAAAGGAATTTATCAGCTTTGTCTGTGGCATTACTCTATATTTGAGGTGTTGGTGTATTGAGTTTTTTGTAAAATGATTGAAATTACTTTTAATGATAGTGCGAAAATATAAACGTTAAATTAATCGAATAAATGGATAGCGGTTAAATCGATATATACTATACTATTTTATGTACGAATTTTTTATTCGCACCTCCATTGTAAAACGGGTCTTTGATCATATTTAATGCATTAACCAATTTCATATTGTACACGACGTGGCATTGCATGTTGTATCGATATAAATTTATGTCCTAGTCTAACAGTGCTCCACGTCCGATATGCATTATGCATATCGAAATATGCAAACGGCATCGATAGAATCGATAATTTAAAGCAGTGATGTCCAATACGAGGACTGCATTCAGCCCAGTTTGAGATTTTTTGCGGCTCTTTTTAAGTTTTACTTATACAAAATTATAAATTTTTGGTCCATTTTCCTGAACCACGCAAAAAAAGAAACGGGTATGTAATCTCAGTTAGGCATTTGATAGCAGATTTTATTAAATTGAAATCAGATTTCAAAGACAAAGGTGTGCAATTGCATTTTCATTGAGTAATTTTTTTTATATTTTAAGAAATAATTAATAATAAAATCCGCGTATTAGGTGTTCTCCAATATACTATACCAAAGACTGTCGAAATATACGGAAAAAGAAATAGGAGAATATCTATGTACTTCTCTTGAAAAAAACGTGAGATTCAACATTCACAGCCACCGCCTTTTCATAGATTTCAAATCCCCATTTAACACAGTTTAAAGGCCGAAGCTATACGGTGCGATGAGGAGTCTCAATATTCCTAAAAGTTGATAAATATGGCAAGGCTTGCAATATTGGAGGTCAGATTCAAAGTGCGTGTTCAATCTGAGTTATCTGAAGATTTAAGACATACCGCGGTTTGAAGCAGGGTGATGCTCTGGCATATTTGTTATTTAACATAGCACTCAAAGGGGTAACAAGACTAGGGCGTGGAAAAATCTGGTACCATTTTTAATAAACCAGTGCAGCTTCATGCCTAGGTCGACGACATAGACATTGTGGCCAGATCTCGGGCAGCTCTCAAGGATGCATGCCAGTGAATAATTAAAGCGGCAATTGGCATATAACTAAGTATCAACAAGGCGAGGTAAAGTACACGCCCATATGCCAAGGACGAATCCTTGAATCCCTGAAAGTTGAAGAGTATAGCTTCGAGGTCTTCCAGGAATTCACATATCTCGGCTCACTTATTACAGATAACAATGAAACCGATTTGGAATCACGAAGAAGAGCCACTCTGGCTAACCGGTGCTACTTTGGACTTCAACAGCATCTACTAATTCCTTTCAAAGAAGACTAAAGTCAAGCTCTACATGAGAACATGAGAGGAGGATTCTGAGACGAATATTTGGAGCCTTATTCGACAACGGCGAATGCTCTATCTGAAGCAACAAGGAGCTGTACCAACTATACAAGGATACATCGGTCACAGCTGTCGTGAGACACAGGTCCAGAGTGTCCAGGCTCCGGTGGGCCGATCATGTGTCAGGAATGCGGGAGAGTCAGCCGTCGAAAAAGCTTATGGTTAACAAACTTCCTGTCCCTGTAGGAAAGGAAGACCAATGTTGATGTGATTGGACTGTGTACAGAGGGACACTGCATTATTGAAACTTACCGGAAGATGGAGCGACTTGGCGACAGACCGGATAAAATGGAGAAGGGTGTTGGATTTGGACAAGGCTCTACAATAGGGCTGTTGCGCCTACGATGATGAAGATAATGGACTAATAAATAAAAAAATAAACTAAAATTAATTCTCTTGGTTATTATAAAAAAAACTATTCTGTTTAGTAGCAAACATCTAAAAAAAGTTTGTTTTTTGATGGTTTAAATGATTTTAAAGCTCATAAAAGATTGGTTAACTTTTTTTGGCTTATCAGACGATTACATTTGGATATCCCTGATTTAAAGTGAATCGATGATGGCGTGCGTAGTCTGCAAACACACCCCTCCATTGACAGACATTGGGGATATAGCGATAAATCATAAAACGCATAGCTTTCAGCGGAATTACACCCGGATGCATAGATGTAGCGTCGCTGAAAAAATATGAGACGAAATGCAGTCGGCGAGTGGAGGCGGTGGTCTCGCCACATTTGTCATTTTGCTTCTCGTTAAGTACCGCGTAATGTCCATTCGGGTTGATATATCTTACGACACCCCGGGGAACTACACTAGGAATCCAGAAAGGGAACACTCGTCCCCCATCCCCCTTTTCCGGCGTTGAAAGAAGCGATCCCGTGCCCCTCTCGCGCCCAGGGGGCGGCAGCTTTAACGCATTATTGATAAGGGACGAAAAGTTGATCGAACATTTTAACGACCGGGGTGATGCGAGTTGCGAAAACACTTTGCCGAAATTGGAACGGGGGTCTGGCGCTGTATGTGTCAATAATGGCTCTCTAATCGAATCAGGTCAGTAACGTGTAATTAAAGGGATGCGAGTGTTGCTTTGAAAAGACGCTGAGGGTGTTAAATTAGCTCTCCCCTATGATGCATCCTTGTTTGCTCTGGATTTATGTACGAGGCCTGCTGAAAATAAATACAGTGAACACGTGTCCCTAGGTTCGTAAACATAGCTTCCATTACAAAATTAGAATCTGTTGCCATGTTAATCAAATCAAAGCCTTGGATAAATTTTATTACTTCATTCGTCAACAGTACGATCTTTTTCCAGTCCTTTAACAATTCAGTGGTCCGAAGTGTTGTCACTTTTGTTAAATTTAAATAAAGAATGTTAATCGTAATATTATATTATTTTGATAAATGCATTATTTGTTGCCTGATTAAAGGCAATTTTAGGAGATCACGAGGTTTTTTAGTTTATTTCAGCAAAAACTATACAAAAGGTAAAATTAATTATCCTCGACTGATTTTTACTTATTTTGACACATTAAAAGAATATTAAAAATATGTTAGCAAGATCAATAAACATCTCTGCTATTAGTATGACCCTAGTTTTTATTTATAAAAATGTAGTTTATTCTTAGATTCAAAGTGTCCATGATAAGACTTTAAAAAAATAATGGCCCAAAAGCATTCGAAAGCTGTCCTCTCCCCTTTTCGGGCTGCTTGCTTAAAATGCTTGGGGTCCCTGAGAGACCCTCTTCGGACGACGAGGTTGTTTTTGAGCCGCCATGACGGATGAGAACAATGACTCTAAATAAATATAGTCTCTGTAACTTATCACTGCAAAATAGGAATCTGGTGTACATCCGCGACAAAAGCTTTCGCACAACTCCATATTTTTAAGCTACTTTAACATAAAATGACTTATTCTCAGTTTCTTGAGTGGTAATATCTGAAAATTATATGCTTCCCCTCAAACTAACATATCTCACAGAATCACTAGCGATAAAACTATATAGCTCATTAAATCTGTTATAGTTATTATTATTATTACAAGTAATATTTAATTATCCCGTCAATTCTTTATTACTTTATATTCGTTTGTAAATATTTATGCATTTATTGTAAATATTAAACAAATTTATTTGGACAAGTCTTATAAATAAAAATATAGAGATATATATAGATAAAAATGCATAAACCGCAGATATTAACTGTTATCAACATAATTAAAATATTTTGTTTGTACTATCAACATATTCAATATTAAAATATTTTGTTAATACTTAGTTGTTTTTATGCCGTCTTGTAATTATTACGTGTGTTCAAAATGGCGAGTAATATTTCAGGTCTACGTCAATAGTTTAAGCTTTGGTTAGTTTTATTTTATATGTTCAATAAATATAAATTTGTGTATCATAGATAGACTATATAAATATTAAGCCCTAAACTATTTATTATTTTCCATATACGACGAATATAATACGTCTCTGGCGTTGCTTTTGATCTAGATTCTCGATAAACAAAATCTAGCGGCCCCGAGAGAAAACTCCAGCGAAAAAGACAGCGATTCATATTCCAAAATATATCGTGTAAATATTTTTATTACAAAGCCTATATCATAAAAAAGTGCTCAGCGCTGAAAGTTTACGCGCGCGCCGCTATGAAAAATAGCTAAATTGCAAAAGTTTAACAATCCTGGTGCGAAAATAATACATCAGCGGCGAAAGTGTGTGGCGCAGATTCAAATTTGGACCGGAAGTCATATTTGTTTATGCACACCCTGTGCGATATCTTTTACGGTACGGTTTATTATTTTCTTAAATCCTTGTTTACGACGGTGCCTGCTTTGTTTTGTTGCCCTTCGGCCCTGCCCACCTGGGGGAGGAGAGCCAGAAAGAATTATCTGCTAGAACACCTCACGTAATTTAGGATGGGATATGTAAATAATAACGCGGAACCTTATTGTTCCAGCGGAGCTTTCGGCAAGGGGTCGCATTTACTCGGAATGAGATTGTGGATTGAGGTCAGAAAGTTCGCGCAATGCCCTGGGGAGAAAATTTGAGATAATCGGTGATCGTTGATGCAGCATGTACACGATATAGAAATTCTTATTTTTGAGATTTAGATTAATAATGAGAAACATCGCAAAAAGGAGGAAAACGTAAATGAGGGGTAATATGTACATATTAAGATATATATAAAAAAAATATTTAGAAAATCACGCAAATCAGGTTGGTACCTTTTGTGTTTTTTTTACGGTCTTGTACGTCTTTACTACTTTTATCATAGCTTTTAATGCTCTTAATATATCGCATAGCATCTTTTTTCTTGGAATTGATTGGATCGAGTGTATTTCTTCTTCAACATAAAGCTCTTCGTTGGACAAGTTTCCGTGAAACTGTCCACTGTATTTATTCATTTATTTTGATAACAATGGATGGATGGATAATAGAAAGATTCCAAAGCCCCATTTACCCATATAATACACTAATATTTCTCTCAGTATCAAACCACAACATCGGTTAATTTTAATATTATTTCAGTTGGATTGAAATTTATATTATTTGATTTAAAATTAACTTAACAACGCCCCAAACTACTTGCATAAATATTTTTATAAAAAATTCGGAGGTAATGGGTCTCCTCCACTTACATACCCCCTGGCCAGTGTTATAAAGAATTAAATGAATTCATAGTTTTCGTCGGACACCTATCCGACTATTATTTTCTGAATATTTCTGTTCCTAATTGTTTTGATTGATTCATGATATAGTATTTCATTGTTAATCTGTGCCTTACATTTTGAATGATTTTCTCTCATCTTCTAAGAATCAAAGACTTATTTTACCTTTTGGTACCATTTTTTTTAAATTCCTTGTTCTAGAAAAATATATATACTTTTAGATTTATAAGAGAATATGTTTTTTTCACATGTCAATTGAGATAAACATGAAGTTTATCAAACTATTTTTTTTCTACTAATCAACCAATAGTGTCATTTTCGATATTTTACACTATAATAACTCTTTTTTCTGGAGTCTCTACTCACTTTTATTAAATCCAAAATGGTTCACGTAGTTTTTGTTCTTCAGTTTTCATTAAATTAAAAGTTTGTAATATAGTTCTATTGTATTACATGTTTTTCTCATAAACGCTGTTAACCACTCGAGCGCCGGTAACTCACTAGTGAGCTACAATACAACTTAGCTTATGCCAGGGCTATGACTGTACCGAAGATGATGGAGAAAAAATACAATTTAATTAAATATAACTAATTTATAAATATGTATATGTTATGGGAAACTTAGAGTAAGACTAAAATGGACAGAGCACAATATAATCGCCCACTTTTCCCATGATGGAGCCCCTGTATTTTGTTAAAATTGCATCCCAAAATATGACTGTAGAAGAACAATAAGATATGAAAGACTTGACTTTCTCTATATTCTATGCCATCTTCATGCAAATGTATTATTAAACAAATATGTTTAATTTTTTTAAAATATTGCTGATGTTATTTCTGCTATAAAAGAGTATTCTAATCAATGCTTTTTTGTAGCCTTTGCTTCTTTTTTATTTATTTGATAAGAAAAGCAAGATTTTCCACTGACATAGAAAGGAAAAAAACGGTGTAGTCATAGCACTCAGCTTATGTCAGCACATTTTATAATGGGTAAAATAAAAATTTGTTGACAGATGGACAAAGTGCATTAAAAAGCACGGAGATAATGCCAGAAATAATATAGGCGTCAGTTTTAAAAGTAAATATCATAGTTATAGTAGGGATAACTTTCAGCTCATCGTCTTATTTCAGAAATTCTGCATTAATTGCTTTATTTATTATTTTTTAGGTATTGCGAGTAGATAAAATATATAGATTTTCTTATTCATTCTCTTTGGGCATTTCTCGCTTTCTAGAAATCGTGTTTCACCTTATATTCCTCTCTACAGATACGTAGGATGATACATTTAGCAGGTAGCGCGTGGCACGCAGCACAGCGAAGCTTTCAGGCGGGTTCCGGTGGGAGCCGACGCCCCTGCAGCCGGAGCCCCCGGCGCCGCGACTTTACGACCCCCCCGGAGCCCCTGCGAAACTTGGCGCGTTTTTGTGAATAGTAAATAAGGGCAGAGGGCCCCGTCCGCGCGCGGGGCGGGGGGATTCCTTCCTTCCTCCTACGTGGGCCTCTGCAACCACCCACCCCTCGCCGTCGACGGTCGCCTACATTTTTTACATTTATCTCGACGTTTATGTCCCCGTTCGACAATAAATCCCTGACCAGATTTTATTGCTTTGTTGTAAATAAATATGTTTTATTCTTTGAGGAAGTGCTTTTGATGTATGTATACGGTGGGAAGCTCCCTTATTTCATGTTCAAGTGGTCGATTTTACTTTTATTGCTTTTCAATTTGGGAATAATAACTTTCACTCTGACGTCTGAACTCTGTATCAATAAGAAATTAGTGGAATGGGTCACTGGAATTATTTTTTCAATTGTACATAATGTAAAACTTAATCCACAGTGAAATAAAATAAATTATTTCGTTTACTCTGAGATCAAGAGTTTCAGAAAATTCTTGACGTAATTTAATTAGGATTATTCCGTTAGATGGATTTTCCTTAATTGCTTAAATTTGGGCATTATTTAATAGGCGACGTGAAGAGATATACACACAGAGAGTTTTTTCTTTTAATTATGTTATTGTATTGATACACGTATCGTACACGTATCTTTCACATATCTCTATAGGCTTTACCACTGTCGGTGTTCTCGTTAATTGTTTATTTGGTAAATTTAGAAAGAATTATGGCTAAAATCATCATCCTTCTCCATCCAGCTCGTCGGAAATGACCTGAAATTTTACCTATTCCCGAAATGTTGAATATTATTAAAAAACATTACGTTTTGGCTAAACGTCATGTCAAAAATTACAAAAGGGCTGGCACAAGTCTGTGCTATTTTTTAAAGGTATTCTTTACACAAAACATTATTTGATAAATAAATAAATAATAGTTTGAGGGTAACGAAAATTTTTCATATTTTTTTATCAAAATTTTGTATATACTTTATCTGAATATCTTGATGACTTTATTATTATATACTTTATCTGAATATTTTGATGTGGGGTAAGTTTTGGAGATTTTATTAAAAAAACTCAGTCGATATGCAAACATTATTCGCATGTGTCGCTAGTCCCTTTTATATTATTTAATATTTTTACTTTACTTTACTTTTTATATTTAATAATAATGTAAATATATTTTTTTAATTTGTAATATTTCGCAGCCCCCCCAAATATTTATCCACGAGCCGACACTGCTTGAGCTCTACCCCGGTTGCACGTTTTATTTTTTTTAAATATACTAAATTTTGTCTCTAGTTTATGTTAGGGATTACTTTGAGTAAAATGAAACTTTCGGAGGGAGAAGATTAAATAAAGAAGTTTATTGGGAGTATATTCTAATGTCAGCTTAAACGTTTTTAAAAGAGGAGCCCTCACGTCACGTGATCGACTCAGATTCCTTTGGCCTCGACTATCATTCGAGAGACTGGGTAAGGCCGACACGCTTAGCGAGTGAGTGTCTCGTAGATAGCAAATGATGATGATGATATTCCGATGTCAGATTGACGTGTTTATATTAGAAGGCCTCTTAAATAATAATAAATAATACGTAAATATAATTTCATGAAATACATTTGAATTGGCATAGATTAAAAGTTAATTTAATAGATAGAGTTATTAACAAAAAATATTATTCATTTTTTATAATTACATAAATTATATTGTGAAAGATTTTATTCTTGATGAGAGTATACTTGTTTTAATATTAATACAAAAGAGGAGTTTAAGCAAAATAAACAAAAAATAATATGCGCATTTTCAGCCAAACTATTCACAGACAAGTGGTATCTTCAAAAATTTCTTAATTAAGTCTGCCATGAATGGAAAATTTCTCAGCTGCTCTAAGTATTTGAAATGAGATTTATTTATCAAGAGATTATTCAGAAATATATTCGTATTTATAATTTAAAATATATTAATATATTTTTTCTATTAATTTATTGATAGATGGCAGCAAACTGGAGGTCCAGGTGGATTGACGGAGAGTGCAGATACGCACATCAGCCACAATGTCACCAACTTCGAATTCCTCTACGAGCCGTTCTACGTGGCGCCGGACACGGTGCCTCAGCACGACGAGAGATTCTTGGGATATGGCTACACTAGAAATACTCAAGTAAGAAAAATATTTTAATTTTCAAGGATTTACTATGTAAAAAATATCAAAGAAAAATATTTTTGATAAAATTAATCGGTAATCTTACAGTGTTTAAATATTGCCCAATGCAAAGATTTGAACAAGGAATCCGTGGAAAATATCCAACGTGCTTTTCCTGTAATTTTCTTCTTTTATACGATACGTTGATGGACAGCTCGATCAAAAACTTATGTGCAGTAGATTGATTGACGAGAAAATTTCATGTGCGAAATTTTCAACGCAAACTTTTCCCTTTGACAGTATATTTGATCGATCAATGAAACAAAGTGAAAAGTCAAGTGGAAAAATTCGTTTGTTACGCCGTGGTTATATTAATATAACAAATTTTTTCGTGTTAATTCAGTAGGATCGAGTTTCGACGGTATCGGAATTTTATTCATGAGTGCAAATATTTTCGAAATTAAAATTTGTGCAATCGTGCAATTACCGCACGCACACACTTCCCGGATATCCGGGCGATGATGGCAGTGGACATAAAGCCGATACCGGTCCACGGCTGCAAAATTAAAATTTGCATCGGCGAAAATGGGTCTTGATTATGCCCGCAAATGGGCCGCGACCCTTAATAAAGGCGCGGATAAGTGTAGGGACGAATCTCGGCCATAACCGAAACGGGCCATAGCACGGGCGATTTCCGGTATAACGACGGTCAACACATTGGCCATGTCCGCTGATTACACGAGGGCCAATGCTTGAGAATGTGCTGAGACACGTCTTGAGATAAACGAGAACGAACATCAAAAAAAAAACAACAGTGCTACCGAACCGATTTAAGGAGAGCGGTTACCCAGATTATTGACCGTAGATTCTTAACAGTTTTAAAAAAATAATATGAATATAATAAAAGAAATACTAGTTTAAGGTAAGAGTAAATAAAATCAAACTCATTATTTATTTTTTGATTTAATCAACCTTTCTATACACTTTAAATGATTTAAAATGATTTTATTACTTTTTAATGACAAATTATAATAATAAAAAAAATCAGATAGGATATTTTTTTTTTTTTGAGTCGTGAAGCGATTACATATTATTATATAATTATTATTATTATTATTATTATTTTTTTTATTTTTTTTTATATATGATATTAATCCACTTTCCCTCATTTCTGAGGATCGTGACCATGTGCATGATTCCCCTTATGGAGGACCATGAAAATGGTTTTCATGGGAATATATAGTGCAGTGGTTTCCCGTTGCCTTCTGCAACTCAGTGATTTTTTTATACTGAAGAGCGCTGCTGCCCGCCTCCCAGTTTATATTTTGACAATTCATTTTTTATGTAATGAAGGTCGTCAGCCTCAATCCCACCCATCTGTTGACCAGCGTCACTCAAAATTATTCAGAATGGTCACCCATCTGAATACTATCTGCGCTTCTATTAACAATGCTTTAACAATCATAATTTGGTTCTAATTACCTCAAATATGACGTGTAGATAGGATATAATTTATAAAAAAACCACTCTGCTGAATAGCAGCCTTTATAGCAACTGCAGTGTGCATTTTCATCCAATAACCTCAGATTAAGAGACAGCTTTCCGCGTCCTTTTTTGTTTATGGATCAATTTCTCATAATATCCACCAGAAACTGCAATTTTTCGTTATTTAAAGTCAGCTAGCAAAATCTCTTGACATTGTGTCATTTGTGGTTCCTTTTCTCTCCACATTCTCACTCTTTTAAGCATTAATATCATTTTTATTGTCATATTGTAAGCTTTTGTTTTTTTTTCCAATGTTTTTGAGTACAATACTAACTTTTCATCGCCAGTGCCCAGTGTTCTGAGAAACGATGATTCTTCTTCTAATTTGAGGAACTTCTTGCACATACTACCCCCATGGCTTTTTTTACGTCGTTCAAGTCATGCGGTATCCAAACCCCTTGTTTATGGATTTTTTTAGATATTCTTGCACGTTTGACTAAGCGTCTATTATTTGTTGAATTGATTTTGTTGGGGTTGCTTCGACTTCATACCTTAAAATGTCATCATCCACTTTTACGGCCTTCTTTTCTCGATGCTTGTCTTTTAAATAAAAATTTAGACTTAAATTTTTTTTAAACCATCTCTGACACTGACCAATAGATAGTACATCTTCATATAAACCGCAAATACTCTTAGCAGTAGCGTAGATGGGGTGTTTTTTTGATGGAACTCGTACAGCAGGCAGTTTCGCAAATAAGTCTTGATCTGGCTGAGAGCCATCCATTTGAAATATAGCGAAGAAAAAAAACCAAATTTATTCTAAAAGATGATCTACAGATTTTTACGGATCAAATGAATGTAGAAAACGTGTTGATGGTTTGATGGAAGAAATACATATTGATGATCAAACAGGCCCTTGTCTAAATCACGACATTTTCGCCCAGTACACCTAATCTGATGACAAAATAATTGCTCCTATTGTAGGTGAAAGATTTTTTTATATCTGTGGTGATTTTTAATTTTCTAACCTAAATTACAAAATTATTAAATTTAAAAAAAACAGTTTACTGAAAGTTTGTTTAAATTATGTAACAATATTAACCTATTTTCAATACAAGTGCAAGAATTTTCACGATTTTTTTATACATAAACGCATTTATACTTTATAATAATTTAAAAATATTATTAAATGTTGATTTCAATAACTAAATTTTGCGTTCTTATCCCTTATTTCACAAAAAAACATTTTGTTTTTGAGACTTGATGTTAAACGAGGGTTACACATATATCCTTTTGCCTTTATTAGTATACAAACTGATTTCAAACGCCGATTAAACATATGCGTGATTACTTTTTAATAATCCGGATATTTCTCGTTAATAAGCGGATATCGTTTTTTTTTTTTAAATATTAATTGTGTGCCTGATACGGTTTTAGTATCTAATAAAACGACTGATACTATCTCATATGTATTCATGGTATTTATATTAACATTCTCCATCGTTTTAAATCGTATTAAATTTAGATGCATTAAAAATAATTTATTTAGATGAGAGTTTATATCTCACGGCTGTAATAATAGTACCAATGTCATTAAAGCGAGTTTTATGTCCTACTTCGAGGTGATAATAGTATCGTTTAACACTTCGTGGACATGTCCCATCAGCAAATTGGTCTGACTGCTTAATGCTCTTTTTTTATAAAACTCAGCAAAGCATTCGACGCCGAGTCACCTTTGCCATAATTTCATGTTCAGATTATTAATTTGGTGCTTGCTAATGGTCACCGTTGGCACTTAACCCCCCGTGCAGACGGTGTTCGGATAATAAAGTGGCAGGACCGTTTGAAAGCGTATCCTCGGTCGAGTGATTTCACAAAACCTGATTTACCTCCCGGTCCTGTCGGTTGAGTTGAATGTTTAGTTTCCGTCGGTCCTGTAATGAGAAGTCTGCGTTAGACCATGAAACCGCTTCAAAGCACCGACAACTTTCTCGCCCCTCGTCCCCTCCCTCTCGTCCCGCTCTTACGGTCGTCGAGGTTTTCACAGTTTCTGCGTTAATTATTAAATATGAAGGGTTTTTTAAAAAAAAAATGAGCTGAAAATATCCACATAAACGTTATTGTGGAGGCAGTTGAGAGGCGTCATTAAAAAGTTTCGTAGCCGGTTTAATAATCTAATTAAATATATTAATAAATATAATGTGCGGGACATATTGTTCCTCCGCTGGAGAGTCAACAGATACAGTTGTATATACCAACGAAAGACAATTTTCATTAATTGAGTCTTGTATACCGCAGTTTGACCACCTCTGCGCCAGTGCATCTGCTAAAAGCTTCTTCGCAAAATCATCGCTGTATTAAGTTGTCAAAAGCAGTTGTAGTCAGCCCCTCGAAATGAATGAGGAGGAAGGCTTTTAGCCACGTCTTTCATATTACTGTATGTACTTATCAAAGTGAGTAGTTTATCACGCTTAGAGTTTTAAACAATTATTATAAGTATAAAGTATATTGCACTAAATTTATATATATTATGCCAGATATTTATTTATTTAAAATAATTAGGGTAATATATAAACTTCCTCAAAAGTTAATAATTATAGCTAATATTATTTAGTATTTTTACCCCACCTCATATAAATATTAGCGAAATATACTTTTATAATTTTTAATATTCCGTAGCACATGTAAATATTTTATCCACGAGCCGCCACTGGTAAAATGTGTAGCTTTTAATATAGCATTGATACTTATTCTGGTTTACAGTATTTTTTAAAATGTGCTTTTATAATGTATTTTTATTTAAAAACAATTATTTTAGAAAGTCTTTTTTAAATGCTTTGATTGAACTATTAGTCGACTCATCCATCATCCCGATTTGTAAACATCTGGGTCCTGCGAAAGGGGTATCTCAAATACCCCAAGCATTTCGAGTCAAAATATTGAGGAAGAATTCCTTTTTTTAAAATGGATTATTCTACAGGTTTTTTACTCCAACTAAAACCTTTAGCATTTCAAATACAATCTTTTGCAAATCAAATTCAACCTTTTGCATTTCAAATAAAATCTTTTCCATTTAAATGTATATTAAATCTAAAACATTAAGTTAATTTATTTAATATCATTTTTTTCAAAAAAGCGAATAAAGTAGATTGAGAAAATGAAGAAAATATTAATATTATATATTATTCTATTGCTTTTGAACATTCAAATGACGTTTATTGTTCGTTAATCCTTAAATTTATGATTATAAATTAGTTTTGATATTTTATTAACCATGCAATAGTATAAAATATATATTTTTTTTTAACATCAATCGCATAAAAATTTTGTGGCTACAGAGAATGAATATATTTCAATATCTGATACTATTAAGTATTAATTTTTTTTTCTATTTAAGATGTTTTCCTTTAGTATTCAAATAATTAGATAATCAAGATTAAAAATTCGGAAAATTCTTCTATTACATTTCCATTGTATGACTTTTATGCGATAGTATCTGGGATTTATTTATAATATAATCGTATTTAATTTTCTTGTGAGCATTTGTTTGGTTACATTGTTAACAATAAATTTTAGCTTTTTCTCTATTTCCGGATTCATTTTACATATGAAGCCTGTAGCTATTTGCTGAGTGCATCGTGAATTTTTTATTGCCATTCCAATAAGGCCTGCCGGAGTTTGGTTTTAATGTATTTTTTCTACATTTTCCCGCGCTTTTTATACGCATTTTAACGACAAATTTGCAATCGATACGTTCGAACCGGCCATTATTTCCATCGGATAAACTCTTTTTTTATGGTGGCCGTATTAATTCGTATCAAAATAAAAAAGTGGAATAAAATAACTCGCGGAAATAATTTTATGGCCAGCACTAAAAATTACGGCTTTGTTTTAGCCTATAAAAGTGTATGGGTGTACGATCGAGCAAAGTGAATGCGATACGGTCGAATCGTTGAACGTGCTATTTTTTGTCTAGGCAAAAATAATAAGTATGCGTTTAAAATTTTATTGTGTACTGGCTTCTGGCTAGGCTTTTAACATAATTGCATTTTTTTTCTACGTTTGAAAAATTCAGAGACGTAATTTTTAATGTGATTGCTTTTTTTAATTCTCATTGCATGTTACGTATGTAGATGATCAATGTAACAAATTCATATTTCATGATTTAATAGGATTAGGGTATATACGTCTTAAATAAGGGTTATTTAAACTTTGGGGCCGGCTTATGATTATAATTATTAATGGCGGTCTACCAAAACCATTAATGCCGAATGATTATAGAGGTAATAATAGATTTAACTGGAATGTCAAATTATCAAATAAATACTTCTGAGGTATTATAATATTTTAAACATTTTCAAATAATTTTATATTTATATAAAATAAATAAAAATCAAACGGAATTATTATTACGAAATATCGAGATATTTTTGTTCAACACCTCTAAAATCCATCTTATGTCACTTTTGCAAATATACTATTTTTTTTAAATATACATGTATTAACTAATTATTTTAAATATAATTTTGAAATAAAGAGATCATATAATTCTAATTTATTAACAATTATAGCGTTATCTATTCATTATTACCCAAAAACCTCTGAATTTGTTTTTAGTTTTCTGCAACATTCTACAACACATTAGAACATTAAATTGTGTTTTAGATTCTAGTGTTTTCCTAAACATTTTCTTTAAATTTCATTTAATATCATTCATAGATTTTATTTTTAATCTTGATTTGAAATTCAGCATAATTCTTTACACAAATAATGCAAAAATTAAAGATAAAATAATATATGAATACATTTAAATAATATGGAAAATTATTTCAGAGATTAGAGCAGATCCCATCGATTTGTTGATGTATTTAACTTAATTAAATATCTAACCTTCTTTATAATTTATAATCTATAGTATTAGTTTAAGTATGAAATAATTTTAAGATCAACTCGAGGTTTGATATTTAAATTAGCTGTATAAGAAAAAAATAAATTTATTGTGTTGGTATACTTGTTTCTGACATATCTCGACATTGATAACTATATTTAATGCCTACTTTATTGTTGGTTGTCGAAAAGGTTTCATAGGTTTTGGTGTCGGTGAATTTACTTGTAGAAAAAATTGAAATGTATTATGAATTTTTGATTAAAAACAGTCTCCATATTAACTGGAAATAGCTCCGTGTAACTTTTTCATATTGCTAAAGAAAAAAATGAAAGAACGAAACTTTGACATTATTGAAGAGATAAATACAGAATTGTTGTAGAGTATAGGATATCTAAATGTTTTACCTTAGCCTACCAAATATTGAATTTTCTTTAAACGTATTAACTTCAAATGTCACGAATAACACGATGCTGTTGACTTAGACAGTTAAAACCCCTTTTCACTAGGCATGCATAAGAAAAGGCTATCAAAGACTTTTCTGCGATTGCTTATAATACAAGGTAAGCAACAGAAAAATCTTTCTGAACCCATAACTGCTGATAACCCTTTGTAAATTGCACCTTAAGTTTCACGTTTGTCCTTAATGCAGCCTAAATGGGATCCGATCACGTGGACCTCCATTTACATCTCAAGGACCTCCATTTCATTTTCTCCTTGACATTTACCCTTGCAATTCGAAATCGACTTGCAGAGGAAATATATACGAATACTTTAGGAATCATTGTTATAATTGATCTGGATCAGTTTGAAGGTAAAAAATAATATGTTAATAATTATTTATTTCTGAATTATTAACAATTATGTCATAATAATGCTGATTTTAATTAGCTGGCATAAAGAAATTAATTTGATTTTTATTGTCATATTTGAATTTTTAATTTTATGTCAGAATAAATAATTTTTCTTGCATTCGAATTGATTTCCAATTAAAATTCGAATAAAAGTAATTTATGAGGCATTATGTCGAGGAACTTGGATGGAAAATTTCCCAGTATTTCCACGCATATCCTTCAAGTTGATGAAATATCGAAAATTCCCCATGGAATCGAGAACGGGAGTGGAATCAAACCGAAAAAAGACAATGGCGCCGGGACGCCCGGGGCGCACTCGAAAAACGTAACGAGGCCCCCCATTGTCGGTGAGTGGTCCGTAATGATATCTGGCGAATCGATCTCTTCTTTTGTGCTTCTTGTCGAACGTCTCTCGGCCGCTTTATGAAAATAGCTCGAGTGGAAACCGACTAGGCAACGGGGGCTGCGCTCGAGTGTGACTCGTCAATAAAACACGGGCGCTTTCGTTTGTTCCGGACCTGAATTGTTGTGATGATGGCGATGACGACCATCATGCTATTGCGGGGAGGGTGTAAGCCTCCGTACAATAGGCGATCGGCATTGATGAGGTGCAGCTATCGATGGGTGCGGAGCCCACGGGGCTTTGTGGTTTGTTGCAAGTAATAAGCCACTCATCATCGTGCCATTGTGTTAACTTGACTCGAATGAAAAATGGATGATGAAATAGCATTTTGTTTAAATCTCTCGAATAAATCGAAAAATATCTATTTTAAAGGAGTTTAATAAACGTTTACTCCATTCTTCTTTAGAAACTGGTAATACATTTAAAAATCAAGAATTATGCATTAGTTGTATAGACGAGGGAGATTGGAGGGGACAGTTAAAATTATTTTATAATATCTGTGCATTCCTAGTTATTTCTCTATACCTCTGGTTTCAATGAAAAACGATATAACGAGATTCCACTGAATTATTTTTTACTGTGTTGTTTTAATGAATAAATAATAGAGACGATAATAGATTTATTACTTTACATTGGATATGCAATAATTGTATGGGATAAACAACGATTAATGTTGTCCATACACGTTGATATTATCTTATTTAAATATTAATATATTACAAACGGTAATAATTATTACTAAATTTTAACTATATTTACGTATTATATAAATCGATAGCGTAACTGTTTTTTAACGACACGTAATAATTTATTTTCAGCATTATAAAATTATTTAAATTAAAATTTTGTACAGATCATATATCTAATATAGAGGTTTTTTTGTAAATATTTAATAAGCCTTGCTAAACTCGTACCGACTCTTTAACCGATCCGTCATGGCGGATCGAAACCAATAGCGCCTTCCGAAGGGGAGTATTTATAATGAAAAATAGATCCCAAGCATTTCAATTCAAGATATTTTTTTTTTTTAAAAAATGATTATTCTAAGAATAAAAATAGATTTTTCTACTAATCAGTATGACGCGTAAATGACATGCATACTCAGCGATGTCAGACTTAGGACACACCATCGGTAGACTGACCGCCGAATTCTCGCGGCACGTGTTATTAGTATACGTTTCACTTGGACTTGGCACATCGTACCGGATGCAAGCGAGAAAAAAGATCGCATCTGTGGGTACGAATATTGTTATTTTTATATTTTTTCGCAACTGCGATTAGGCGCTAAGCACGGCTAGGTTAAGCTAAGATTGTGTATACATGGGAATTAATTGCCTCTCATTGTATATCTATAATCATTTACTATACTTTTCAAAAGTCATCTTGCATTTATTTATATGATTTTGATTTATATTGTAATTTTAAAATTCTATATACAATGCTAATCCTGTATGGATATTTAATTATTAATATTTTTCTAATTATAAATTTTATATTGGAAAATAATTCAACGTCGCCGTGTAATATATCATTGTTTCAGAATATTTACTTTTAATTCGGAAACACAACATGTCCGACGGCAAACACACTAGGCAAGGATTTATTTCTTTGAAAACACACATTTTTCCATACACTCCGGCCATACAACAGAGGCAACTTTTAATTTGCTTCGGCAAACAACGGATGGTACCCGATACGTTGTATTATTTCGCACAGCGGCTACACGCTCTCATTGGAAATTTGCTGAAAACTAGTCGGAGGCACCCAGGAGACCGACATTGTACTAAATCACCCCGCCCCTCACCGCTCTATACACCCTTCCTACCCCCCCCCCCCGGTAAACAGACAATTTTTGAACGAAATTTATACGGCATCGGCGATTTTACATTCCCCGGTGCGGTGGATTGTTTGATTTATAGTCGTTTGCCGTATCGCTTGTATCGTAGCCAACGCCGCGTAGAAAGGAGTCGATGAAAATACATAAATTTTTTCGAATTTTCCATCCTCGGGGCCATTTTCCACGACTAACGAAGACAAAAAACCTCCCCGTGCGAAAATTGGACGCCTCCGCTCGGATGCGCGAGGCCGTGCGACATATGGTGTATGGGTGTTGGGGGACTATTTTTGGGTTATATATATAAAGTTTTTTTGTTTATGTCCCTTGTCTCTTAAGTGGTCTGGTTTGAAATAATAAATTCGGCCTAACGCCCCTCGGAGAAGTGCCCGCGCAATAATTATGAAAGTTGTGAAGATGTATGGACCGCATTAGCGGTCAGTTCGGAGGGTCGCCGTAGCGCAAATAAACATATCTCATTTGAAAATAAATACGCTTATTCAATAATTGTCAAACATGTTGTAATAAGTTATCATAGAAATTAAAAAATAATTGACATTCATATCTTTATTTCTTCGATATCTTTAAAAATTGATCTAAATAAATGGTAATTCGATGGAGCAAGATCATGTGATTATGATGAATGGATAATTACATTCCATTCGTATTCCGAGTAATTTTAGCTGTATAAGGTCTCGCATTTTCGTGTTAAAAAATTCTATATTAAATATTCAGGATCTTTTCCAGGAATTGCTTCTTGTAATTGTTCCAGCTTATCACAATAGAATTGTAGTAATGTTATCTCGAATGTTTTTGTAATGAATAATTTCTTTCCAATCTCACCATACAAATAAAACATTTTGACTGTACCTTTAAAAATCCACTGTTTATCTGATATTGGTGCGAGTACATAACAAATTTCTGATCTCTTTACAAGAGATTCGAACCCGTAGAGATTTGCTTTCATTTCTTTAATAATGCGGTATTTACAAATCCTGTTTATAAATCTTTCCAATTATTTTGAAAGTTTTTACATTCTAGACCAAGAGCATCTGACTGTATCTGCTATTTTTAGATTAGATTTGGTAAAATTTGCTCTAAATTAAATATGCGACACCTTATTTTGCACATTCACTACTTCGACACATAGTTTCTTATTTTTGAAGTCAAAATTTTCACTGTATTGAATTATTTCTGACACTGCTAAAAAGTCAATATGTGCCATTTATAAATATCTATTTTTTTCAAAGTGGTTACATTAGATTTTTAACGAAACTCATATAATATGCAATTTCATAAAAAATGCTTATCTGACACAAATTCCTCCATTTCAAATATAGAGTAAAAAATATTTTTTTTCTAAAAGTTGTGCTTTAGATGTTCACCAATCAATAACAAATAAATACGTATTACCAGATCGACAACCAAAACACTACTCGCCAATTCAAAAGGATGATGTCAAAAATCATCATATGTATGATCAAGAATTGATTTTTAGGAAGCTTATTAATGCTTTTACCGATTTTTTAAATACGAAATACCACTGTTTTAATACATGTCATCAAAAAATCAGGCATTGAAATGAAATCGACTGCAATTCGAGAGTCTGGCACGGTCCATACGCTCAGCGAGTGAGTGTCTTGTGGCTGGCAAATGATGATGATGATGTATGGTCAAGAGTAGATCATCAGGAAGCTTATTAAAGTTTTTACGTTTTTTTTAAATACCTAATACCACTGTTAAAATACATGTGATCAAGAGATCAGATATTGAAATATTTGGGATGAACTTTAACCAGGAAAACTCAACACAAAAGTGTAGAAAAACTTACTTTAGTTAAATTATCGAATAAAATGATTTTGACTTTCACTATACCTCGATAAAAAAAGATGTGGAGTGCTTTTAATGTGTGGCAATTTAAATTAGCTGAGATGGCGTTGGTTTAATTCCTTTTGATACCCTATACAGCTATAATGTAATTAGATTCGAAGAATATTCGAGTTTGTAAAATATACATATTTTCTCTAAAGAATGAATTCTCGAAAAGAATCGAGTATTTATTTATTTATATCCTCTCCAACATACAGTGTCTCGACAGGTCATCGTCTTGACCTTACACGATTTGCTCTACGAATGTCAAAGTCAGGGAGCGTTCCATTAGATCGCCGAGGCCCCATTACGCTCCTTCCATCTTCAAAGGGCGCTGTCAGCTGCAGCGCTTCCTTTACGGGCGTCGCGATGCCGTAATAGCGTCGCGGGCCGCGTGTGTTGTCGTTAAAAATTCATGCGCCGGAAGGCGTCGCGACGCCACGCCTCTGTGACACGCGGCCCGTGTACACGAATTACATTTGCTCGGCGTCGGCTCGGTTTCTGTAGCATTTGATTGAAGCCGAAATCCTCTTCCGGCGTCGGCGTCGAATATTTTTGTGCGGCAAACGGGATCGCGCATATTGAAGTTCGCACACGTGCGACGCCGAATGGCGTCTGTATCAAACGCCATCTTTGAAATGTTTCACGAATTCAATGATATTTAATATCTGGCGATATACCTGACGGGTATCAGGTGCTTATATGAAATATTTTGCATATGTCGGCGCTTAATGACAACCAGAATAATTTCACGAAAATTCCCCCACGCTCCCCAAATTATTATCGACGGTCCCCGGATTAAATACCGGACCTCGAATTCTTGCGAAATTTTTTCCGATAGACCTATATGAAATTCATTAACGCATTTTTAAAAGGACGCCTCTCTGCGAAATGCGAGCTTGTTTTTCCTGAAATATGAAGCCGAAGGACGCGTTCATTTTTATGTAAGACACCAATGATTCCATTGGTACAGGTTTAAATTGAAATACCTTTATGTCTCGAACATAAAACGTTATTGGACATAAAAACGTTTCGGAATGATACATTTTTTTGTTGTTTGCTGAAAAGTCTACAGAGTCAGTCGTATGAGAACGTAACACTTCAAAATATAATAAACTCTGCACATAAGCGTCTAATGTGTATACACAAGAGTACTATTACGACGCTCGCCGGGATTCCGCTGTAAAATGCAGACCATTACACAGCACGACGAGCCGTGTACACAGCAGCCGAATGAATTATAAAGAATATGTCCCGCGAAGATAATTTTCTTTGGATGAAAAAAATTGGCGGAGGAGAAAACAAGAAAAACGTGGCGGGATGTCGGCTAGATGTGAACCGGTGCGGAGCAGGTGAATAATGAAGGTTCCACTGTCCTCACGTCCGTCGAGGAAACGAGCTTTCCACTGCCGACTAGGAAAAACCACACAAACAATTTTTCACCGGGCAACCGACGATATTTTCACGGGGATGTACGTCGAAATTTTTGTTTTATGTATTAATTTAAATTACGTACGTGATTTCATTCTGTGGACGGAGACCTTACAATTTTAACCCATTGCGGTGGAGCGGCCAGAGGGTTTTGCCGCAAAAATAATGCTTCTCGTTGTATTATGATTGTGAAAATAAACGGAAAGATTTAATGAATAGTGTAAAGTAAGACGGATAGCTACAACAAGATTTATTTGGTTAATAATAATTACTGAAAATAGAAGTTAAATTACTTCAGCGATAACCAAATTTTTCTGTGTAGAAAAATGAAATGATTTTCACTATTTTGCCTTTTTTATATTTAAAAAACATAGTTAACCTTTTTTATATTTAATCATATAAATAATCAAGTCATTACTATGAATTTTAAAGATTAAAATAGTTACGCCGCATTCCGTAATTACGCATAGTTTGAACGAATTTTTGCGATGAATTTTCTTACGAAATATATTAAACTATGATACACTATTGAACATGATTAACGTAAATGTAATAATTTATTGCGGTTGTCTAATTTATTAACGCATCCGCTTGTGTACGACTGGTAATAAATCATTCATCGCTGAAAATTTTCAGTGGTGAGATGTTTCCGAGTATATTTTGTGATAATTTACGATCTTGTTGAGAAAATAATTGTCAATTTAGCATTATTACAGTTATTTTAGTTGTAGTTATATTTTTATAACTGCAATTAAACAAAAACAAACTAGTGTTACAATGTAATTAATTATTATTTAATCATTATTAAGTGTTATTTTAAAGCCGTGCAAACGTTGAATTTAATGTTTTATTTTTTAGTTTAATCTTACTAGACAATTATTTATTATGAATGAAATGAAAGTCATACTAAAAATAATGAATACCGCAATGTGATTATATACATTAACATAATTTTCAGAATTTTCCGATGTAGTTTTCATAAATATTAAAATAATAATATTGCATTATTGCATACTTTATATATTCTATTTCAAAGAAAATAATTTAATTTGTCTGCAATTTAATTTGAAATTTACAATGGGAATTGTTTGAAAAATAAATATTTAATCTGCGTAAGTTGATTGAAATTTAATTAAAATAATTCGATTACAAATCACAATGGATGAATGATTTGACTATCTGTCAAATAAATATTAATTTTCTTTAAAAAACTTAGTTATTTGATGAATGTTGATTTGACAGCCATTTAATTCGAAATATTTCAATAGAATTTATGGCATGATTATGACTAGTTTTTTTTATCATATAAGCCAGTCAAATATTTTTTTAGCGTACTTATATTTCGTATATGTTATTACCATCTTTGTAGGGTAAGAGTAATTTTGTTAAAAATGTTTAATAGATGCTGAATCTGTATTTACTCAATCGTATTATTCTCATGTTTTGTGAATGATGAAAATGATATTGTCTGAAAATATTATTTTTATGATACGGTGGGCGTCGATGATCTGCAGAGGAAGCCATTGTGAATTGTCTGACGCAATGTTTGTGTATTATTTTTTATTATTATTTTGTTGAGAAAACACATAATGTCCTCAAATTTGGGACCCTGCCAACGATACATTTCGCACTTTTGCAATGTTTGTCTGTTAATTTTTAAACTCATTCTAAAAAGTTGATGACATCGTCGCGTCCCTGGAAAACACGACCCAGTTACAATTGATATTAATTTCATTAATGAACGGGGTGCGAGCTTGAAAGCTCGGCTGATTGTTGGCACGGCAGGTGCAAATGAAAAATAATTAAACGTAATTATTATTTTTTTTCGTGTTTATTTTAAGTTTCCATGCTATAAATTTCTGTTTGTATATTTGAGAAGCATCGATTTAGTTTCGAATGTTATTCAGAGAATCTCCCACGCGGCCGATGCCGGTGTCCATAGGCGTCCGTGGTCGTCTGCAAACTGGCAATATCCGATTTCCGTCAGCTGCTTCTACTGCCAAGAATTTGTTCGGTTCAATCCGTCGGTTGTATAGGGCCGTGTGCTTATTCCGATTTTATGTATTTATTGATAGTAAAATTAAAATATACAGGACGTCATAGAAATAATCTCTAACAAGGAAATTAGCATTTAAAAAATTACATAGAATAGAATCTCAATAATTATTTTATTAATAAACGATTGAATAGGATGCAATGGAAACCAGATAGTTATAACCAAATATGTCATGTCCCTACTAGTCGATGTATCAAATAATCAAAGGAATTATTAAATATTTTCTCGAGAAGCGGATTTTACAGATTATTGTAAGATCACACATTTCTAAATATTTTGCGATTCAGGTAGAAAAAATGACGTTGCGTATATAGTTTAACCAGATATATTAGTATAATATCTTCATAATCTATATGAAGGTATTAAGTATTCAAAGGATCTATGAGAAAATGGTATATTCATTTTTTGAGTTAAGTTCGACGACAATGTTTCATAAAGCTTCTAAAACAAGTGAATTCCTAGTAAGGTTTCTTATGGATAATATTTTTGGTTATTTAAGTAAATTTATCTCTATAAAATTTTATACTATTCACAAGTATTGGTTTTTTAGAATCATGTTCAGTCAAAACAATTTTTTTTAAATAGAAAACAAGATTTTTAAGTTGAGAGACCTAGTAAATTTTAAGAATTCTATGAATTATTTTATATTTTAGGCTATTATAGACAGCATATAAATATCTGATTTATATGATAAATCAATACAGAATCTGTGTAAAGCTCTTCAATGAATAATAATTAAATAGTCGCTGTTTATGACCTTTTATAATTTTCTACGGAAAATTATTATATATTTTAAATGGTCGAGGTGATTAATGTAAATAATCGCCGAAAAAAATATACAATTTTCTATATAAAAATCATTATGGAATTCGTAATTTAAAAAAGAAATGGATTCATTCACTATTCTTATTTTTATTTATCTTGAAGCAAAAGTTATATTTATTTAAAAAGGTGCTAGTCCGAAGTTGTAACATCAGGTGAATACGGTGAATGTTGCAGAACTCAGAACCTTGTCTTGCGTAATTCTTATTGGCCTTCCATGATCATTCTAAAGAATTCATATTTGATTGTTTCATAAAACAGATTGTTTTAAGTAGCATCTCCTTTAATCTTACTAATTGAGCGATCACGATACAACTCTGCAGTTATAATCTTCCTAACTTTAGTAATTGATAGTGAATTATTTCTAAAATATCTCAACAATCACAAAAGGAGAAGCTTTTTTAGTGAATTTATTTAGGCCTAGGGATAGACTTAGGTACTTGATTCTATAAAAGTCATTGTTTTTTTTCTCCTCAGATTATTGAAAAGAATCTACTTCTTATCCTCAGTTTCATTTCTGGACAGTAAAGATAAAAATATGGTTATTCGTTGTAATAAGGTCGTTGAAGAAAATTCGTGCGGTATCTAAATCCTTTCTTATATTTTTTCCAGTGCCTTTTAAAATTATCCTTTACTTTTTACCATGGAGAACTGATTTCTTATGACAATTCTTTGGTTGTTTTACGTGAATTGGACTTTAAACACATCTTGTCATCAATTTTCTGAGGTCTTCCTGATTTTCGTTCGTCTTTTCGCCCACTTTCACTACTTTTAAAATTATTTATAACACTATCTAGTATTCAAGATATCTCTATAAATATCACATAGGGTCTGGACAGCTTTATTTGATTTTAATCCTTTTTAAAATAAAAACATAAAATTCTGGTAATGTGTCTCTTGAATCTCTGGCCTTTACTTTGGGCCAAAAATATATCAATTCAGAAAGATTTTGAATATATATAGAGAGATTTAAAACGATACCAACTGTGATGTGTTAACTCATCAGGAACTGGCTTAAAATACATAGAATGTTAAAATTAGGTAGTTAAAACTTATGTATGTTTATATAAATATATGTTTTTTTTGCATATTTTCACTCAAATTTTAATAAGAAGTAATCGTTTGAGATTGGTTTAAAAAATAACTTAATAGTAGTATTGTAGGTTTCCATTGAGCTTAAACCTTAAATTTATGTTGTGAGGGCAGTAATTTATCAGTCAAATTACTTTTTTTATTAGAAAAAACTTATTAAATACAATTTATCGCTAATATATGTATAATATATAGAATAAGATACACATTTGTATCTCTAATAAATATATCATTTATTATGGAGCCGTGCCAGCCATTGCGGTCTCGTCGACCAAATCCGAGGCTTAATTCGCAGACACTCTGTACATCAAGACACAAAAGAAGATGCCAGCCTAGTATGCAATTGATAAAACGAAATAACTGGAGCGCAGACGTGCATATTTCAGCATGCGCATTATATCGTTGAAAAAATAATAAATGTCAACGTCGGTGTTTTGTGTTCAGTGGGCCCAAGTTGAAAGCATCTGATCCGGTGGCCTGTGCCAAACAATTTTGTAGCCGGAATTTGAACCGCGAATATTACAATGGAGCTGTTATCTATTAAAATATCGCAGTCGATGGCAGTTCGAGTGTATGCGGAAAAAAAACACGGTCCATCGAACAGCATTTACATGATAAAAAATGCCCGTCCACCATAAGCGCCATATGACGCACACTCGACCATATTTCAACATGTTATTCGATATATGCCGAAACTTTTGGGGCGGCAACATCTTTGTTCCAATAATTCCGGTAACTCATCTCGGCGCACCTCAAAACAGCTTTATTTTATAACAGGGTTAACTCGGAAGGTAGACCGCGCGGGTTTGGGCCGTTGCGGTTTTTACTTACACAATAATTATAAACTTTACTCTGGCCCCAAAATATATATTATATAATTTTGCAGAAATAATTCAGAAACAAAAAGGGGTCCCCTAATGTATTTGCGGCGGAATTGCCACCGAATCCGTTCCACTATTTGACAGCGAGGTTAAATGAATTGCACGGCCCTTTCATAATTCAGTCCACTTCAATGAATTATAAACCCTTTTGTCTTGAAGGTGAATGGAAATTAATCAAATTTTATTTTATTAGAATTAATTGAAATATTTTATTGGCGCAATTTTCTTATCGCCTTTCAAAGGACTATAATTGATTTCTTATAAAATATGCCCATTTTTTTATTATTAATTAATTCCTGAGTACAAAACCGTATTGTACAAAATAAAATCGAAAAAATGTAATAGGTTATTTGTTTAAAATGACTGGGTGATTTAACATACTTCAATGAAGTCCATTGCTGATCAGATTAAGTAACTTCAGACTGCTCTCTTAAGATTAAAAAACTAATAAACTTCAAGATACAATTGAATTTTTAATTTTAACATTTTAATGAAAATTTTAATCATCAAAAATTCTGAGCATAGAGAGAAAATTAAAGTTGCAAGAACTCTTCATTAATATCTTGACGTTTATTTAAAAAATGCATTATTCTATGAATAAAAACGGTTATTCATAGTATGCTTCTTTATTTGGTCGACATTTTGAATTTTTTAACTAATCAATATAACGCGTAAACGACACGTGTACTCGGCGATGTCTCGCTGCAGACTGAGCTCTTGTCACGTTTCATTTGCACTAGGTACATCGCACGTGGCAACAGCAGCGAATGTTGTTACATACAACTGAAATTACAGACAACAATTGACAATGATTATTTAAAATATTTATTCTTTAGGCTTTTTTAGACAAATACATAATGTTTGTGACACGTAGAATTTATATTTTTCGAGAAAAAGCGGTCCCCAATAGATCCCATCGGCACAGCTAGGTTCATTTTTCGCTGTCAATAGCAGCTGTCTTTATCATCTAATGAGAATTTAATCAATGAACTGAGTGACCAATAAACCAATCAACGAACTCAAAAAATAGATAATTTGCTTATATTTGCTTTCAATTAAACTCGAATCTTCTATAGCCAGCAGCTCATCTTAAATGCATTCAATCTGACTTTTTTAAACCTTTGGACTTTTCCAATCAGTACAAGTAAAAAGCTAATTAGAAACCTTGATTCAACACTTCAAAGTTCCGATAAAAGTCCTTATATTTTCTTCATTTTTTCCATTGAGTAGTACAGTTATGGCATTTTATCCATATGGCTTCCATCTTCAACTCTGAAACCATTTAACTATTTTCTGATAATCCAAGTTTCCATTTCATATTAGAAGACAAAGAATCCCTCAAAGAGTTAATCTTGATGTTTCAGGTCTTTGAACTGCTTGTATGTCGGATTTCCACTTATTAAAAGCAGATTGATTTATCTGGCAAAAAGCTAATATGAGATCACTTGTGTGGGATTTTTTGCGCTGTCGTGCTTCTTTTTTATGTTCAGCTTCTCGAGCATGGACACACTATTTTATTTAGCTGACAATTTGAGATGCCGGATGAGACGGACGTGTCTCTGCTGGAGATCGCGTAGTGTCTTCCTGATGGTAAAGACCCGCCTCAGGGTTAAAAGGCCACATAAATAATAATAACAAGACTGCAAGAGGATATTTCTTCAAAACCCTTAAAATTTATATTATCTAATATCAATCATTTTTGAAAATAAATTAAATATAAATTTAATACAGATT
>JAGXCT010037037.1:173728-189815 GCA_022495035.1 Philopotamus ludificatus
CGCAATTTTCTTATCGCCTTTCAAAGGACTATAATTGATTTCTTATAAAATATGCACATTTTTTTTATTATTAATTAATTCCCGAGTACAAAATCGTATTGTACAAAATAAAAGTGAAAAGATTAAATAGGTTATTTATAAAAATTCTGTATGAACAGATAGAGAAAAAAAGTTGCAAGAATTCTTTATTGATATCTTGACGTTTATTTAAAAATGAATTATTCTATGAATAAAAACGGTTATTAATAATATGCTTCATTATTTGGTCGACATTTTGGATTTTTTAACTAATCAATATGACGCGTAAACGACACGTGCACTCGGCGATGTCTCGCTGCAGACTGAGCTCTTGTCACGTTTCATTTGCACTCGGCACATCGCACGTGGCAACAGCAGCAAATGTTGTTGTTTTTATTTTTATTTCGAAATTACAGACAACAATTGGCAATGACTATTTAAAATATTCATTCTTTAGACTTTTTTAGACAAATACAACATGTTTTTGACACGTATAATTTATATTAAAAGAGTTATTCGAGAAAAAGCAAAAATTTGAGGTCCCCAATAGATCTCATCGGTACAGCCAGGTTAATTTTTATCTGATTGTCGATAACAGCTGTCTTTATCCTCTAATACGAATTAAACAATGAACCGAGAGACCAATGAACCAAACAACGAACTCAAGAAATAAATTAGTTGCTTACATTTGCCGTCAATTAGACTCGAATCGTCTATAGCTAGCAGCTTATCTTAAATGCATTTAACTTGAATTTTTTTAAACCTTTTGACTTTTCCAATCATTACAAGTAAAAAATTAATTAGAAACCTTGATTCAACACTTTAATGTTCTGATAAAAGACCTTTTTATTTATTGAGAAGTACAGTTAAGACATTTTATCCATATGGCTTCCTTCTTCAACTCCGAAACCATTTAACCATTTTCTGATAATCCAAGTTTCCATTTCATATTAGAAGACAAAGAATCCCTCAAAGAGTTAATCTTGATGTTTCAGGTCTTTGAACTGCTTGTATGTCGGATTTCCACTTATTAAAAGCAGATTGATTTATCTGGCAAAAAGCTAATATGAGATCACTTGTGTGGGATTTTTTGCGCTGTCGTGCTTCTTTTTTATGTTCAGCTTCTCGAGCATGGACACACTATTTTATTTAGCTGACAATTTGAGATGCCGGATGAGACGGACGTGTCTCTGCTGGAGATCGCGTAGTGTCTTCCTGATGGTAAAGACCCGCCTCAGGGTTAAAAGGCCACATAAATAATAATAACAAGACTGCAAGAGGATATTTCTTCAAAACCCTTAAAATTTATATTATCTAATATCAATCATTTTTGAAAATAAATTAAATATAAATTTAATACAGATTTTTACACATGTGGGTCCTAAATTTCAGCTAAATTTGGGCCTGATATATAAAATATAATTACTTTTCTATCATGGAAAAAGCATAGATTATTTTGAACAACCCTTTCCATGATTTTCTAATTAAAAACGTGAAAACTGTCGTATAAATACTAGATAGTTTTATCTGAGAGAGGTTAAAAGAGTCATATTCACTTGTATTTTTATCACAATAAAGTTAGTTTATAATTCAAAAAACAATACTTATATAATTATATATTTAGATTGTCAACATTTCAAATTAATCTTGATTTAATTAGTATTCTTTTTTATAACTGATTGAGTCATTAGACGAATTCATTTGGTTAATTTTTATCAGTTTTAAAAAAAATTGTTATAAGTTCACCACTGCATTTTATGGCATTGCATGTCGGCAAACTCGAATGGCACAGTGGCACAATGAGATTCCGCGAAATAAAAACGGCGTAAAATCGTTCGGTATTACGGGCAAATGGCATCCAGAATGCCTTGACTTTGTGCCAAAATACAACAGTTGGCCTTAACACTGTGCACTATGCTTTTACAGCTGAAATTCTATGCATTATCTTGTCAGAGTGCCGTCTCAATTGAATAAACCGCGATATTTGGAGCGGTTCTAATAATCAAATGTAAAAATTGGCTACGCTTAATAGCCACAAGAGAATTTCGTTTTAGTTTTATCGGCAGTGCAAATTATCAATGAAGATTTTTGCAATATTGCATAGCAGAAGTTGGTATTATTGACGATTATTGTATGCCGGGTCTGGTGCAGCGAACAGGGTCGAATTGCAGCCGGCGCCGGAATCTAATAATGACTGTTTATTTATATTGGAAAAGTTGGAAAATGAAATTGTTACGGCTCTTGCTCGTGAAAATTGATTTTTTTTTCAACAAAATAAAGTAATATTTAACGTTAAATTTATGCCAATTTGCAGTTTGGATCGGAAGAACAGCTGATGCTTAAATGTGTGCCATACGTTATTTCGGATTATGTTCTTTTGCCCTGAAAAAATACATCACGTGTAGGTAGCCGGAGATTTGTTCTAAATATATTTAAAAAAATGAATGTCATGTTAGCAAGCTACTCGTTAGGAATTATGTCAGAATTATTTTGCATAAAAATATTATTTTTTCTGCAGAGCGTTATTTAAAAATGTTGAGATTAAGAGAAATTCTATCTAATTTTTCAGACGTGAGTAAGTCGTTATATATAGGATTAGCATCCGGCGTTCGGCGTCGTGTGACCATTGTTTCCATGAATTCGGTACGTCTCTTATGTGTGTTTGCTGGTGGCATCCGATGTGAACTGAGAGGTTTGATTTGGCTTCGATAACAACACATCTTGATTGCAATATCTTCGTTATCAAATTAACCAGCAACACGGGATCATACGGTTGGTCGGGTACTGTGGTTTCAGGAAATTGCCTACATCCGTTATTAACACAGATACCTCGATCGTTGCTAATTAATATATCCAATAGATAGATGGGGCATCGGAAATTACAGGTATTCTGAAAAATATGCATGAAAATGGATTAATTATTGGAATAACTAATTTTTAGGTAAATATTTGGGTCCAAAAATATATGAAGCCAAATTAATTGTCTGTATGATATTAATATACGAATTTTATAGATGATGTTAATTTTATTGAGTTGAGCTTTACTGTTCTAACTCTGCTTTTATTGTTTTCTTCTCATTTAATTGGAAAATCTTATAAAATCGCAATAATATATTATTTTTTTTACTAATATTAACTCGTTGCTTACGGGTCATGAATTCCATGTCAAAAACGGTTTTGTGTATGTCCGGGGCGCGCATATTACACGCTAGACGACACTACGCGTTTGATCGGCTGTAACTTTTGCAACGTTTTTTTTGAAATATTTTTCTTTATTAGATATTTGATAGTTTTAGAAATACAAAAAAAAATTAGGACCTTTAGGAGGTTTTAGGCAAATGCGGCAAGTGCATATAAAACCATTTATTCGAAATATTTTAAGGTTATTTTACAAGAAGGAGTGTGTTTAGAAATTGCCGACTTTTGTCGGCAATTGTTTAATGTTCAATATTTACTACAAAACGAACACCATTTGGAAATTTATTTATTGTTTTTTTTTTCGTCAGCCGATACATAGCGCTTTGATTTTTTCAAATATTTTCTTATCGGCAGGATATTTTCAGTTTCATTTTCGGTGAATAAATTCTTACTGATGTCATATCGTAATTGTTTCCTTTTATTTATGATATTCCTCATCATTCGAAGTTATAAAACAGCTGTTGTGGTTAATACAAATTATGGCCTATCTCAGTGACCCAACGGCTAATGACCTTGAAATTTTAAACACCACCTTTCCAAAAAAGTCCAATCATATTTTATAAAAATTTAAATTCCGCCCTTTTCCAAAAATTTTGTATGAAAACTTATGTTTAAACTTAAATACTTATTTTCTAATAATGGATTGTCTGAAAAGAAATCTATGATTTCATATTCTCTCGTATGAGTTAAGTTTGTGTTCAGATACGTTGAAATAAACAACTTTTTTGATTATTTTTTTGCTTTAATTTTTGTATTATCAATTTTATTATATCATTAAGAGTAAATGTCAAAGAAAGGCTCAAGGACGCAAAAACTCTCAACGAAATAAAGGGACTAGTATTGTCTGAAAACAAATGGTTTGGAAAACTTTGGTTTTGAAGATTTAAATCGGGGATTATAGAAGGCAAGACCTTTAAAGTCAACTTTTTTGCAGCGTATTGTAACCGGTGACGAGATATGGTTAGTTTATGACAAAGTAAAAAGAAAAATGCAATGGCTGTCTAAGAAACAAATACCAGTTCCAAACCCAGGATTAATACTTCGGAAGGTTTTTTTATGCATTTAGTGGCAAATGAGTGAAGTTATTCAATATGCATTATTAAAACCAGGCGAGACCATATTTGCAAAAGTCTATTGTTGACAATTAGACACATTAATTCAGAAGCTAATAGAAAAACATTTTCACTGAATATTATTATAATATGTAGACTTCTATACGTTTATTAAAATATATTCAGAAACTTTGAATATTTTAATATATCTTCCATTTTATATACTTTGTGACTTTTACAAGGCTATTCTTGGAGTACAACTTTAGTTATAAAATATAATTGATCTTGTGCAAGTGTTTCAATTTATTGATATATTGTTTAAAATATACACTATTTAATAAAACAAGATTTTCATGAATTTTTTTTGCCATTTACTAAAACTTTGATTCGATTTTAATTTGTATAGTTATATATAACACAATACAATAATATATAACTACATACTTATTTATTATTGTTTATATTTCAAAACATTTGGAATTATCTATCAGTGTGTCACTCGATTAAAAACCAGCTTGGGGTTTCAGAAACCATTGTTATTTTCTGCACACATGTTCGTATTTATCTTCTAAACAAAATTTCTTGATGCTATAATTATGTATTTTTTTTATTAATTATGGCAATAATTTTCGTGCTATTATCAATTGAATAAACTATTTGTAGCATTGTCACCCTATAGATTTAATAGTGCCGTTGAAAATAATTATTTTTAATAGGATCACATGGGCGGAGATCTATGTAGCACAGTTTCGAATTTGAAGCAATAATTATATTTTTTATAATTTATAATAAATTTATCTATGTTACAGCGATGTAACATGAAATTATTTTTATTTGAACATTGTCATTGCTACCGAATTTTTAAGCCGATTGCCAAAATCGCAGTTTATTTCAGTAGAAAACAATGTCATTTTGGCATTGCACATATGTTGTTATTTACAAATATATCGGCATTTATCCAATTGACTGAAATATCGCGATATGCTTGCCAAATGGATATTAATACACTAGAAGTGATTTGAAAATTTAAATAAGTATATACATATTTAGTACTGTACACACGTACGATCCTATCCTGCAAAAAATGTTTAGAAATCCTTATTACAGGATGCTGGGGACCGATTTTCGGGTCAAAGAGCGACCTGCAAAAAACGGGGCCTTTTGCCTCAATTCTTCAAACTTATATATTACTTATGTACTATCTGCACAGTGACCTAAACCTGACCTTTTTTGTATCCCCAAACTCAGCTGTTGAACATTTTTTTTTATTTTCCACCCCAGCTATACAATATTCTCGGCACGTTGATGCTCAAAGCGATATTTCTCCACTTTTTCTCAAGACCTACCGCAATCTTGCAGAGATAAAAAAAAATCTTTACATCCGAATACGCCAGCCCCATATCCTAGAGCTTTCATCCGATTAATTTTCAAATTTTTTATATACATTTTTTTTTGCATTCAATCAAGATGTGTGAAGACCGGTTGCTTACACCCTCCCCAAAGTCGGTCGTCTTTTATACGAAAGCTTAACATCCTTCCTAACAAACCTCCATCTCCTGTCAATCAGAGCTTTTCCGCCCTGAAAGCTGCGAGTGGCTCCATTAAAACGAGAGCTTTTCCTTTTCAGTTGGGTTATACGTAATTTTTTCAAGACGCATTCAATCAATTCGTCTTTAAATGCTACCACGCCCACAAAAACACTTTTCAATGCTTAATGTAATGAAGCGCACATACAATCGCTTAAATATGAATAATGTTCGTATGGTACATGCTAAAAAAGGATGGGGATTATGTATATATAAATACATTTACAGGATACGTAAATATATTGTATGTATATTTATTTTATACTGTATTACTATTTAAATACAGTATTTGATCACATTTTGTGGTTTGACATTTAAATTTAGCTACAACTTATGATCGAGGTTCTGTTTCACTACTTTGGACATAAGTCAAAGCGATCGTAAGTTGAATTTCGTATAAAAAAATATATACAAGTAGGTAGTTGGTTAATTGTTTTTATTTTTTACTCTATATAAATAAATAATCATACACAAATTATTTATTATTGCAAAATTGCAGCACATTTTTTTGTAGTTCCTTTAGTTTGTCTAGGTCTGAAATTTCTTTTTACTGTAACTTCTATCTAACTTCAATCTAAATTAGGTTTTGTCTTGTGAGTTCTTCAATATATTTTTTTCAAAAGTTAAATTACTTTTTCGTTGTCAACCTTATGAGTTATTTCATTTGAGAAATATTGTTGATATTTTAAGAGTTGGTTTCATATACCATAAATAGATGTTGTAATTTTTCTTTGTTGCTGCAATAATTTAGACAAAAGGGGTTCTTAAATATCTTCTTCCTTGATCCATCGGCTATATAATACTTCTGGCAATAAAGATGATTAAACAATATTTATATTTGGATTTCAGTAAGTAATACAATTCGCAATTTTTATAAATATAAATGTATTATAGGCCGTACAATATTTTAATGTTTTTTTGTACGTATTTATTTTATGCATTGTCATTCTCTTTTAAATTCTTTGATGTTTTAAACTTTAAATAAATAAATCATTGATGTCCCGGCAGTATTCGGAGGCATTAAAATATAAATTCAATAAATATTAGGTATTGCAATAACATAAGTTAAGGTCTGTAAATCCTTCAGTTTTGCGTTCTATATATTTTTTATTATAAATGAAGTTATATATAATATAATACTAAGTTTGATATAAATATATACGAATTTTTTAAATTTCGCGTGTTGAATAATTCGCAATTATCACAATGTTGTTGTATAAGTAGTTGTCGCCGACTTACCTCGGCATTGGTAGTCGTTTTAGTTGCATATTTAAAACTTTTCAGAACGTTGTGAAGAAGTTGAGATGATGAGGGTCTTGGAAAAAAAAATCGCGTTGCTGATGATACTGTTTATTATTTTTTGGATCATGCAAAGCAATTTTTGGTGGCACTTGGCAAGAATTCTTTTTCTGTAATTGTTCAATTTCCATTTAAAAGCAGTTGGACATTGCTCAGAAATTTTTGAATCAGATTAACGACTATCTATAAGTATCCACATGTGTAGTGAAATATGGGTTACGAATATGTCTCAAATCCCTGAATTAAAACCTTCTGGAAGGCTAAAAAAAGCTAGAAGAGTTTGATTGAATAAAAATGTTTTGCTCCCTATGTTCTTCGATTTGAATAGTATAGTGTACGTACCGTATGGCCAATATGGATTAATATCCAGAAGTAGTTTGAAGCAGTGTTTGTTCTCAAACTCTGAGAAAATAATGTCTCAGCCTCTGTATTCATTATACATGACTCTATGTGGCTTTATTTTATTATTACGAGCATATTTCATTACGTAGAGAGTAGAATTATTGATGAGCAGGGATTTCGGCCTAGACATAACAGGCACTGGTCTGCTTAACTTTTCAAACTATTCGTCTGAGTCACTGGATAATGATGTTCTAGTCGAAGTTATCTATAACAACTTCAAAAAGGTGTTTGATAAAGTCGACCCTACACTAGACTATTTCTAAATTAGATAATTTTGGATTTTTTGACATCACTAACGATTTTTTCCACTTATATAAAAAAGAGAAAATAGCAAGTGATGCTTGATTCCTGAAGTTGCGTCTACGACGCAACTTCGGGTTCCAATTGGGAACTGTTATTATTCGTTTTATTTATAAACGACATAAATATCCTTTTTTGTAATTTCTCACACTTTACAGATTAATTAAAATTCATTAATATAATTCATATATAGTATAAAACAAATAAATTAAATCATCGCTTAGTGTTGGAAAATGTCAGAAAATAAGGTTTTCGAGATCTAAAGAATTTCTAACTTTTAATTACACGCTTGGGAATGTAACTTTTCCCAAGAAATTGTCAATTAAAGTTTAATTCACATGTATACGAAGTATGTAATAGAGCTTCAAGAATGTTGGGCTTTGTCATGGGAATTTCTCATAACATAAATAGCACCTTAGTTACAAGGTTGCTATACGATACAATAATTTAGAGTTTATTTAAATTAGGATCCATTATATGGGCGCCTTATAACGCCTCCAGAAGAAATTTCTAAGATATCTCTACATGTCCCTCATGTACATATAGAGTTTGGATTCTACCCAAGTTTATACCATAGCGCGTGGTTACAAGGTTGACTGGGATATGTAACTTTTATAAAAAGAAGGACGATCTACTTGGCAAAGCACTTCTTCAAACTATTGGTTGGTACATAACCCCCTTGTACGTAACCACCTCACTACCATCAAGCATGTGGTTTTCTTTCGCCATACGTAAGGATAGGTGCTCTCGGAAACTCTCCGGTAGTCAGAGCTATCAGTCTACTAAACCACTTGGTTGATTGCATAGACATTCTCAATGTAAAGTATCGCCATTCGTTGATCTTTTAAATGAGATTTTATAATTTCATATAACAGAGCAACTAATGACGATGCTTTATCTACATATTTTCTTTAATACTATTTTTAAAACAGTTTGTTCTGCGTGGTTGACGAATCACGCAAACCACGCGATGTCTTCCAAAAAATAAATAAATAAAATATCTTTCAATAACTTTTTGTCAATATCGAGGGAGATACTTGGTGAAGGAAATAGCGCGATGAATAAATATAGATTCTTAAACCTATTGTAAAAAGTATGTATGTTCATATTTTTGATAAGTATAATCAGCTTAAGTATCGATTTCATTGCATTGCATCATAAAATATTTCATGACATGACACAGCGATTCCGCATTGCTCGGCCATGAGTTAAAGCGATTGAAAAATCTGTTTAATAGAGTATACGTTCTCGTGAAATGCTTTCATTCGCGTTGCTCAGCACGACCGCCGTTTAATATTTGCAATTCGCCTATTGGCGGACAGGTTTTCAGTAGAGCGAGTTTTCAGCACATGCAACGCTGCATTCGTCCGCCAAAGTGCACGCGCACGTAAACGATACGCCTTTTCAAAACAATGCGCAAAATTCCGAATCGCATTTAACGCAAATTCCTCCCACACCATCGACATCATTGTCGATGCTGCGTCAGAGTGAATAGCTGGCGGCGATCAGCCGTGCGATATTTATAGTCGGATCGATTGTCATGAACACATGGCTGGATAATTCAAGAGTTTGTGGTTATTCGAAAAAAATATATTTACTCGAATATTCATCATGAAATTAAGCTTTTTCATAAAATTAAGCTCTTCACTCACTTGCTAAACGCCATTTGCGCTCTAATTGAGACGTTAAATTAATGTTAACTAAATGGTATTAACTTTTGATATAAATTCAATAGTCAGACATCAATCTAGTATATATTTATTTGAATATTTTTGTAAATAATTAATACTCTTCTTCAAAAACATTCTGATTTAAAATTAAAATATATGTACAGGTGCTTTTCAACGTTGCTTATTTTATTGAATGAATTACCCCATTATTAGTGATTTATCGATATTAAAAGAATAGTTAAAAGTAACTAGCATATTTATAAATAATTTAATTCATTAATTTATAATCATTTTTGTTATGTAAAGTAAACTTTTTCTTAATACCTACGTCTAAACTCAGATTTCACCAGAGCTCTAATCGAAAAAAATCCAATATTGTCTGAATGATTGAAATTTCTGACATAGACATGTTACCCTTAATAATAAATGTAATAATCTATGATACAAAAATAAGGCACAGAATTATTAAACAATAAAATAATGATAAATCCACCAGCAATAAGCAAAAAATAAGTCAAATTAATTCAGTTTTGGTACAGGTAATATTATTTATCCGTCATGGCGGCTCTTAAGCAACCGCGTCGTCCGAAGGGGGTATCTCAGATACCCCAAGCATTTCATGTAAAGATATTGATGAATTCTTCATTAACATACTGCCTTATTTTTAAATGGATTATTCTAAGAATAAAAATAGTCATTCATGCTTTATAATTGGGCAACAGCAGCGAATATTGTTGTTTTTTTTACATTAAAGGACTGTGATTATTTATAATATTTATTCTTTAAACCTTTTTTAGGGAAAAACCAAAAGTTTGTGAATTGTAGGATTTATATTAAAAGAGCTTTTTGAGAAAAAGTAAAAAAACTTCGCGTACCCAAGACACCCCATCGCACGGTTAGGTTAAAATAACACTTGTTTTTCTTAAGTTTAACCTAAATGGTATAATATCACGTTTATAATTAATATATTTAAAATTTCCATTAAAAATATGTATATATTTAATGAATTTAAAGTAATATAATATTTCTTTATTTTCTATTCAATTAAATGTATGTGTTTTATCTTCAATATTTAAAAATACAAATAAATTTTCCAAAACTAATAATTAGTCTGTAAATAAGCAGAAATATTATTACTATTAAATTTCAGAAATTGTCAGATGTCATTTTTTTGTCAATATACTGATTGTTGATTAAACTGTAATAAAAAACGTTAAATTTAAAATTCATTCAATGATTTACGGTTTTTTATAAGTTATTTTAATATAATTTAATAGATGTTTAGCTAGACAGTGAAGAAGGTGATTATATTTATTGATTATTTAACAAAAAATATATTGATTTGCTAAATATTATGCGTCTATTTTCCTGTTGCCGTTACATAAGTATCTATGTTATGTTTAGATCATCAAAAGAGAAAGTTAATAATTTATGATTTTACATTATGTACAGTGCGGTTAAAAATTTTATGATGATAATATAAGCTGTGAGCTTAGCTTAAAATATTAGGTATATATTTAACAACGGCCATACAAAAATAGTGAATTATGTCCCCTTAACTGTGAACTATTAAAAATAACACAATTTTTAGACTGAATTAATTACGTAATAGACTTTATGAAAAATCACTCATTGCTGCATGATTTAAATAATAATATTTTCCTGCAAGTTTTATTCATGATAATTTTTTTACACGCGGTTGATTTAAAGTTATTTAAAAATAGTATCAGATGTTCATTAATTAACATTTGGTTACTGATATTGCAATAAAAATCACATAATTGCTTGACTGCATAAGTTATAATTTTGTATGTGTTGTATTTTAGTTTTAATTTATGTGTTTAATATTTGTTTTAATTTAAAAACGATTAGACGTCGACTATAACTGAGCTTTTTAGCACAAGGAGTTTATCTATCGTCACCATATGCCGGCTCGAACTAAGTCATTCTACTTCTCTTTGTTCCATTAACGACAAAATTCCCAGCCATTTAAAATGTCACACTTTGTCAATTTTTAATCTTGACATCCCGTTCAAATATTCATCATCACCCCTCCTCGATTGATGCGTTTCATTTCTCTAGATGTCAGCTGTGTCCAATTTGAGCGTCCCTCCTCATTATATTATTAATATGCATAGCTTCAGGCTACGAAGCCATATAAAATGTGCATATTTAAGGGATCTGCACTAAAATTAGTTCATTATTTGCAGATAGCGTATCGCGAAATAGCGTTAGATTATTTTTTAAACCTATTTATTGGTGGATTTTACATCACGATTTTTTTTTATATTGAAACCTCCATCAACATTTAGTGTAAATATTTGACGTATCGAATAAGCAATATAAGCGCGTTCGCCAAAACAAATACGCGAAAACGTAACTGCTATTTGCGAAATATCTGCATAAATATTAATATTTCGAGAGAAAACTTTTTTACGCACACAATCAATCGCTAATTAAAATTTTCATATGAAAATTCGCGCTAGAATAATTTTGAACAAATAATATATATATAGCGTCCGATTATGATTTGCATTAATTATAGAGATAAACGCGTTTAAACTAAAATATAAACTATATTATTGGTGCAAACATATTTAATACGGTCCAATGAATCATAATTGTGTGATAAAAATTTAAAGCTTTTGCGTTAAAATTATAATTAAAAGCTTGCAAAATTTAAATTCATATAAAATGCAAATTAAAGCTAAAATTATTTGAATAAATTATTTTATTAATTGCTTGAAAGTTGATCCTCATATATGGCGCGGTTTTTTTTTCTCTCGCATCCGGTACGATGTGCCGAATGCGAATGAAACCTTGCGATTGACATGTGTGTAATCGGCGGCGTCTCCTTAGTATACGGTGGGACATCGCCGAGTGTGCGTATAATTTACGCGTTACATTGATTAGTAGAAAAATCCAAAATATTGACTAAATTATGAAGCATATTATGAATGACTATTTTTATTATATTATTATTTTTCATATCAATATATCTTGATATGAAATGCTTGGGGTCTATTTTCCATTATAAATAGATCTCCTTCGGACGACGCCGTTGTTTTAGAGCCGCCGTGACAGATCGGTTAATCCGATTCGTAAAAATAACTGGAAAAATAATCACAGGCTCTGATAATCTGTTTAAAATTCTAGAATTGATAGGAAAATTTTAAATTCAGACAATTGATTTGATTAATTTCAATGACATTGAAAAGAATTTAATATTAAACTTTAATTAAAATCATTTAAATTTATATTATATTGTTTTTATGCAATATTTTATTATAACATTAAAAACAGATGTAAAACGTCGGCAAAAATATCTTAATAAATTTTTTGGAATATGTTTTGTATCGCTGACATATTATATAATATAAATAGTCAAAAGTACTATTCAAAGTTTTAATACAACTCTGTTATCATCAAAGTTAATTCAATTCTATTAAAATATGGTAACTGAAATTTAGTTTAATATTTCTTTCATGTGATTGGTGTATCTTTTTTAAAGATGTCTGTCTCAGAATACGTATTACCGGTGCTAAATGAGATACGGGTCTGTCTATATACGTATAATTAAATTTTAAGTTAAAAATAATGAAAGTTTCTCAGCAATAAGGCGCAATCGACCTCAGCTGGAATTTCTCATTTAGACGTTTAGCTTTTTACCACAGTTGTTGCTTCCGAAACGTGCGCTCACCAGTATTTTTCTAGTTAAAAAAGCTGGCGTCGTCCGCAGTTAAATAGGTCAGAGACGTTGATGCGCTTTGTTTATTCTTTGGAACTACCCAGTAGGACACGTACGCAAATACTCTCTCGCAGCCGCTAGAAATAGTTGCAGGCGCCGGCAGCCATCTGGCCCGCGGGCATCTCGCTCGCCTGGACCGATCGAGTGCGAGAGAGACCAAGTCGGGCCGACCTTGTCACGGGATTCGCGAACACGCCGAAAAACCGCATTTAAATTTAGTCGTTCGGAGGCGAACACGTGGGCAAATATAACCGACGGCTAACCATGAGCCAGCAGCTGTCATACTGTTCCATTTATCTAAAAAAAAATGCTGGAACTTAATGAAACTGTTTTTAACACGTTCATTTACTCGATTTAAATAAGTCATAGTATATAAATATTTCATTTAATTTAATATCCGTTTATTAACGACTGTTCATCTTATTTAAATAAATAAAGGTATATTTTTTTACATTGGATACGTTTACAGAAAACTGCATACAAAATACTTGAGAGAAAAATGAGGGATAGGTCCCATGATACCATTAACCGATACGATAACCAATGTTATGGCTTGTCGGTAACATGCATATTATTTCGAAGATGTAAGTTAATCGCAACTGAGCTAAGTTAATATAGTATATGTCGGATAGGTGTCCGTCTATGAATCAGTGAATATCTTCAAATCCACATAAAAAGTCTGCATAAAAACAGACTAGGGCGTATTTTATTATTACTTGAATTGCGAAATGCATCGTCTGCAGCTTTCAAATGAGATAATAAATTATCTAGCATATTAAATGAAATGATTTATGTCTTGGAATGCAGCCACAATTGCAAGAATGCAATTACATATCTAGTTGATTTGTATTGGATGTAACTAATGCGTAATCATAATTGAAAAATTCTTGGTGTATACGTTTGTGCATAAAATATTATGTATTTTAAGCTTTAGCAATAAACCATCCATCACTTAGGACTATTGAATTATAAATTACATTTGTTTTAAGCCTAGCCGTGCCGATGGGGTCTATTGGGGACCCCAAGCTTTTTATTTTTCTCGAATAACTTTTTTAATAAAATTCCTACACGTCACACACTTTTTATATTTATCTAAAAGAGTTTAAAGAATAAGTATTATAAATAATCATTTCCCTTTATTGTCTGCAATGGTAAGGAAAATAATAAATTTCGCTGCTGTTGCCACGGGCGCGATGTTTTTTCTCGCTCGCATCCGATACGATGTGTCTTGTGCAAGTGACACGTTCTGCGGCTAAACATTACCGAGAGCGTTGTAATTTACGCGTCATATTGATTAGTTTAAAAATCCAAAATAAAGATCAAACTATGAAGCATATCAAGAATGACTATTTTTATGCCTGACTTGAAATGCTTGGGGTCATTAAAAGACCCCCGTCAGATGGTGCAGTTCTTTCAAGAGTTATATTTATCATAAATAATCCTTTACGATTCGGCACCATCATGTCTGTGGATGGTGACCCGAATCTTCTCGATTGAAACTCTTTAGGATCCTCTGCATTCTGCATCTGGCATCACAGCTACTACGGTGGAGCCAGTGGCGGTCTTCAATTGGGCATCCTGCCCTTTCTCTAGCTTCCTTGCACGTTTTCAAGCGCGACGAGCCTCTTCGTGCTTCTGTTTCATCCAGTGAGATGTCCAAAATAGCTAAGAATCCTTTTGATATATATAGTTAAGAGTCTGTCTTATTTTTCGTTTTCCATTTCTTCTACGACAGAATCGTTTATGCATTTACAGGTTCATGTTATTTTCAGAAGACATGATCACATCTCAAAGGCGTCATTTTTTTCTCTACTCTTTCCTAGTAGCTGATTGGTTATATCGTTTATCATTAGCTTAGTTTTGGAAATATGATTTCTCATCCTAGTTTTTTACTCTCTCGTTTAACTCTTTTAAGCAGATTGGCTATATCTTTTTATCTGGTAACTATCAATTTTCAATCAAGAGCTTTTATCATAATTTACTAATAGGTCTGGGGAAAGTATATATCCCTGTCTCATCCCTTTGAGCACTGAAAACTTTCCTGACGAACTTGAATCTATTTTGATTATTGCAGTGTTGTTCTTATAAAAGCTTCTGAAAAGGTGGACAATATGAGAAGTGGCATCCAATAAGAATTTGCTATCCAGTTTCTTTAACTCTTATGAATCTGGCCATTTCTTGAGGTATTCGCCAATTTTAAGATGTTGATAACATAAATAATACTGTGTGATATTAAAAATAATAAAGTGTTCTGTAATTAATTACATATTGAACGTTAAAGTTACTTTTATATCGAAAACATATTAAAATAATCCGTTTAGAGATAAGAAAAGGACAGATTTGTACAATAATTATTATTTCTGATATATATTCATAAATGTACGTATTAATAATATATATAGATACATTTCCTGTCGATATGGAATATGTATAAAAAAATGTATTTATGAAAACAGATAAGTACTTCCGTTTTTAGCATTAAATATGGTATATTATTTAGTATAATAATATTTGAGCAATTTTTAAAAATATTCTATATTCTTTTTAAATATATATACGTTAAAAAATGATAATATTTGCATAAAAAAAACATTATTCGATTATATTAGGTAATTATATGTATATTATTATTAAATATTAAGCTAATTGTAGATATGACTATAATACACGCTAAATTTCTTTATTTTAAAAATATTGTCAGACCAATTAAGGATGCGCTCCTGTTTATCCGAAAGAAAAGATCGAATACAGAAATCATTTTTTTCAATTTTCTCTCGATTTATTATTTTATAAATATAATTCATTACATATTCA
>JAGXCT010037037.1:190212-210613 GCA_022495035.1 Philopotamus ludificatus
AAATTAGTACATTATCAATAAAACGATCTTTCGTATAAGATTGTATTTATTTATTTTAATATAATATTCTACAGTTGTGTAATTGTGTTTTTTCTGTAATTAAAATAATACAATTGTCTAAAGATTCGTAAATGAGATCGCAATAAAATTCATATTTTTATTCAAATAAGTCGACATTTAACGACTCCGACCCCCCAGAGACTCGGATACAATACTAAAAATTAATTAATTTTTCTAATTATCAGTATTACATTTTTTTTTTGAAATTTCAGTACAATACTCTGGAGACTCGTAATCGCCACATTATTTTTTCGCTTCAAACGCCGATGATTAGTCAGCCCGGGGTCACCGAATTTCCTGGGTCACCCCTCCTCCCATCCCTCAGGAGAGATGATTAATTTCCTTCGGGAGCTTGTTGAGGGTTCCGGGCAGAGAAGCTGGCTGCCATTAGTTAAAATGAACGACTCTGAACAGGTCGATCACCTTTCGGGACAATGTTATTAATCATTCGGTATCTGCCGATGAGGTATGCTACGAGTTGAATCGACACTGGAAAAACTTGATTAATAACTTTTTCCGAATATCGGCGATGTTTGTGAATTCGAAACGATGGGCTCGGGGCCGGTCCGATGCCATAAATTGTTAATTCGAACGTATCGATCTCGCATAAAACTGATGTAAATAGCCGTAGTTACTCATCCGTTACGTCAATGTTATCTATTGAGAGATGATGTCGGCTATCTGTTTGGGGCTCGCAACTATTTATCTAATGGGGAATCTTCCATTAGGCACGATCGGACGAGAGGCATTTAACTGTTGAAACTATCCTCCGTGTTTATCTTCAGCGCCAATCTCAGAGACACCGGCCGCCCGATAACTTGTTTAAAGGTTGTCCCTTAACCTTTGAAATTTCAGATATCTGATACCGGCCGCAATAACACGACCAACTTGCGTCCGAATAATTATTTCTGAGATATTCCACGGCAAATATTGCAGAGCGGCCATTGTTATTGACGAGTTAATGGTGAAACATAATAGTGAATAGATTATGTTCCATTATTAGCTAACATAATTTCGGTATTGTAGTGAGCTTTTGTACTGTCAATAATTCGATTATTAATGGCGACGTATTGTGTTATTTGTTACGCCGGGACGTTTTGAAGGGTTTGAAGCATGAAATTGTATTTTTTTCACTCCATTTTACGATAATTGCGGAAAATTTCATTCAAAATCGAACGCAAACAATTGATACCGTGGATTATAGATATGCAAAGCTTCTCAAGTCCGTCATCGATCAGGTATCTAAGAATGGCGTCAGGTTGTAGTCTTTCTAGACGACTGACAACACAACCATATCGTTTTTCTCTGAAAATAAAATCGGGTCATATATTTTTATTTTAAAAGACGCATTAAACCTTATTTTTCTATAGTCTCTTATTTTTATGAAAACAATCTACGTTTACTCATTTATATTAGGGGTAGTAAAAAATGTCGTTTTTTAAATGGAAGATTTTAATGCATATACCTTTTTTTACATTTTATTTGAAAATATAATTCCATTATAAGATATGACATTTTTTCACCATCTCGAGATATTTTTAGGCCTTTCTCATAAAATCTAGAATATATTTGAAAGCAAAAAACCGGGTCATGTGTTTGAAAATTTTTAACCGTTTTAATAATATTGTATCTGAAAATATGATAGTAAGTTAGAGCGATATTCTAAAAATATTATGAGCGACGAATTATCTTCCATTCGAAGATATTTATTTTTGCATAATTATATCTGAACTTACAAGATGAAAATAAATTGAGTACGGAATTTTATCAAAATAACTTTTGTAAGAAAACTTGAGTTTTTTAGAAAAAAAAACAACTACTGACATTAATTTTAAATTATTAAAGTCACAAAAATAATCAAAGCAAACTAATTTTCATATATACAAAGTTTGGAAAATTTCCCAATTTTCTTGACCCTATTCGATGTAAAGGTCAAATCTACGCCTTCAAATTTACAAATGATTGTGGTATACATATTTTATGTGAGAATTGTTGCAATTACTTAAAACCTAGTTGTACTGATGGGGTGGGTCTATTGGGGACCCCAAGTTTTTTATTTTCCTCGAATAACTCTTTTATTGTATTATATTATTGTCTAAAATTCAGTAAAAACAACAATATTCGCTGCTGTTGGCACACGCGTGTTTTTATCTCGCTCGCATTTGGTACAATGTGCCGATGAGAGTGAAGCGTGTGGAGGAATACCGTGCTGGGTGAGAACTCAGTCTGCGGCGAGATATCAAGCTGGCGAGCATTTGTCGCCAGCCGCGCCAAGTACTTTGGATGTTGAAAATCCAAATAAACTATTTCATACAAGCGCAATCTACAAGAATCAACATCTAGACTTAAAACCTTTCATGGATGTCTGATGCCCTTCAGACGATGCGATGTCGGTTTCAAGCAGGAATGGCTTAAAGATAACGTATGAAATTTTGGATGAATTCTTTACTTGATAAAATAAGAGTATATTGGATTGAATATAAAATTTTGTACCGATATTTAGATAGTTTTTTTTCTAAGATTTTTTTCCATGGACCTTCTCTGAAACGCATGCTTCATAAAAAATAAAAAAAATGATTTACTTAAACTAAAAATTTAAAATTGGCTAGAGCTTAATTTAAAATAAAGTTAAACACATTTCTTTTAGTTTTCCATGGATAGTTATTAGATAATAATAAAAGATTTTTGTGGTTTATAACTTGGGTATTTTATTAATATTTGAATCCTATGAAAATATTGTTTTATATTTACTTGTTTTTTTAGAAAATTAAGAGTATAGCATTTTCCCTAAAATTTTCAAAATAATTGACAAATGATAATTTATCTGAGGATTATATTGTAAAATAAATATTTTATTATTGTTTATATATAGCGGGATATATTTTGGGTGGCGAAAATTATATTACGAGAAACCTCATTACATTTCATGTCTAATTTTCCCGGAAAATCTTATTTATATTATTTAATTTTATTAGTAGATAATAAAAACACATGTTTGTGATAAAATGGCAAAACATTTTGCTAGAATGTTTTTTATAATTTATTCCTGGAAATATTTTATATGAAATTCTTAACGAATTTAAAAAAATAAAAGGCAAACTTTCTTATTATATTTCTTATGCTTAACAGGTAGAAATAAATTACATACTTCTATACTTTTTTCATCTCCAATCAGCCATTGATGTTAAATAGTCTTTGCAAAATTGATATCCTCATAATCGATGAATAGAAAATGGTCAGACCGTAACTATTTCCGCTCGGACTAATCCGTTTTCGCCAAAACTTGCTTATTTGACAGGTACTTTTCATTAGTCGGCCGAGCCCATTAGCCGCCGCCGAATGCGTAGCTATCCTAATGGAAGAGATTAAAGAACCTCGCTCCGATCGATCAATGGATAGATGGATCGCGGCACAAAAGGACGCCGGCGTCATATCGCGACGCTCTAATCCCGCGCTATGTATCATTCGGCTCGAGGACCGGCGGTGGCTGGCGCCATCCATATCTGTCGTCTCGTACTGCACAAGTAAATTTATTTCTTGGATGAAATATTGTCAGGATTTCGGGGGAAAAGGTTGAAAGCAAGCTGCGGAATTCAATACAGTGACATCGATTGTTCACCGGGGCGGAAGCGAGCGGCGTCGACTTTGCAAATGTTTCATTATGTTTCACCTGTCGTCGGGATTCGATCTTGCCGGGTTATTGCTCGATGGTTGTTGTTGAATGAGGCGGATATAAAACAAAGCCGAGGGTTCTTTGTGTCATGGCGGAAATGTGGTAAGAAGAATTGAAATTCGGCGTTTGTAATGACTTTGTAAGAAGCGTTTGTGTACACGGGGTATGAAGGGGCGGAAAGTTTGTTGTTTGTTATTTATTGTCAGATCGTTCCATAAGTCCTTGCGTTTCTTTCTTCTTCAAATGCATAGCTCTATGTAAACAAAAGATATTTGTAGTATTCCTTCGCTATTTGTCAACAGTGATAGTGTCAGTGGTTCTTCTTAGTAACAGGATATTTTTTTTAAATATTATCGAGCCCAAAACAACAACGCTATATGATGGTTTATGAGTTTCATCTTACATACAATGAGACAATAGCAGTTAAAAAGATTTGTGATGTAGTCAAACTAAGAAAGTGCTAAATGTGGTTAAAAAATCCGTTTCAGATATTTTGATATTAAAGATTTGCCAAGATCTTAGTCTCATAATTATGCTTTTCTCATCTCCTGTAACATTACGTTTTAAGAAAGGACGATTTTTTATCTTGCCGAATAGGATGTGCTAGCATTGACACGCTGCATTGGATCCACCGATTTTTTAAACTTTTCCAATTGCTAAAAGATGCTGATACGCAGTTAATCTGAGTTTGTCAGCTAGTGTACCAATGGAAAATCCCAGATTCATCTCTACAAAATTGTAGAACGTCATTACCTAGTGTTTTATTCGCCTCACGATGGTGACCAATTTCTGCATGTCCATTCAGCAACTCAGTCGTTTTCGTACATATTTTAAATGATTTTACATAAATTATTTAAAAAAAAAATAAGAATATGAATATAAATTCTAAATATGAATGTGATTGGTTTTGGTGATTTATTTTTATAACTCCTACCCCATCAAATTCTAAAACAGCTTAGAATAAACATTAGCACTTTATTTAATTGCCTCTGATTTGGAGAAAATCTTTAACTTCATCTTGGGTATTATTGTATATAGACTAGTTAATAAAACAGCGAATTTGCATTAAATAAGCCTTTCGGGGATAGAAAAGCTGTATGGTTACTTCGACGAAAGCTATAATCAGTCAACAAGCTGCATAGATATTTATTTAGTCAGATACGCTATTCCTTATCGTTTTCAGCTTTAAAAATGTTTTTTCTAATACTTCCAAAGCCCATATTTCAGACCCGTATGTAATTTTATGGTTTGTATTATCTGCTGATATTAATGCATATCTAAGACTGTATTTGATCTTGGTAAAATCAATGTCATCTGTTTAGAGGAGTAGATATATTGATTAATATAATGGTTTTTGGAGTCTCAGGAGTTCCTTGTTTATTTTTCCAGAGGAATTTTGAATAAATAGCATTTGGAGTAACACACATAGGCCTACAATAGGCACTGATTTGATCAGAGGTTCTTTAAACAACATTTTTTTCTACTCTCGTAAGTAGCTACCAATCTAGTATATCCAATTAAAATAAGTTATGTATATTTTAAAATTATTTACACCAATGATGTAATTATTTAAAGACAGATTAGGGTAAAAAGTTATATTCCTGACAAAAATTATACGAAATTAAATGTTAAAAACTAAAAACTAAAAACATTTATGACACATTTAATTTTCTTTAACTGTTCTGCAATGCTAAGGTTAGTTTAAACTGTTTAATAGTTGTTATTTTAATCTGAAAAATATTCTGATTAAAATTGTAATATTTCTAAACCTTCCTTTGTTTAATATAAGTTTAATTAAAATAAATGATATTTAAAAAATAATCAGATTAACTTTAAATTGTTTGTTTTTTTATAATTACCTATTATTTTAAATTCTCTAAAGTTCATTTACAACTTATCTGAAATAGTGACATCTTTGAATATTCGCATGAAATATTATAGAACTATATTATGATTCAATCAGGTTCACTGCTTTAATAAATACAATATATACTCGAAATAAAATAAAATATTTATTTAATTTACAAAGGAAATACACAACAAATAAACAAGTAAAATAAAAAAGCTTATTGCATTCTGCGGACACTTTATTGAGACATTCTATACATATTTCCGCCCAGTGGTAAAGTTTGCGACACGAGCTCGCTCCCCGTCGCGTTCATGAAAATGTGCGGGAAAAACTCCGACGGATTTGCCAAATAAAACATTACGGTTATTTGCGCTTTTCCGGTAATACGATTAGTTTTTCTCGCTATATTTCATATTAGCAATGTTTTCATTTTTCGTCCCCGGTGCGACCTGATTTGTTTGGACCATGATACCGTCGCAAGTTTCTCTCCCAGCAAAAGTAATTTCGGCGATAGAAGGAGGCGTCCATGGTTTTAATGCAGAGCGGGCTCACGTTCCCGGCCAAGTTCCTGGCTAATTCCGTTACGTTCCATTCTCCCGGTTATGGGTTCGTTGCAGTTCCCTCTGAATGCAAATAGTGCCAAACCGCAACCTGCTGTTATTAAACTTGTAACATTATATTTTATTACGGAAAACACTCACTTTTATTACTGGAAAATTTTATTACATTTGTCCGAATGTAATAAATAAACAACGCTGATAATTATCGCGTGTTGAAGCGCTGCCGTCTCATCTCATAATTTTTTGCATTGATCTTAAAAAGTAGCTATGTTTTTCTTTTAAAAATTATAATAAAATCTATTTAGATTGTGTCTAGATAATTTCGTTTGCACAAGTGGTATTGTGCATCATGCTAAAGCACATAGTGCAGGGGGGCACATGGATCACACTTTGAATATTTGCATACAAGTGATTTATGGTTAGAATTAGTATGAGTTGTATCCCCTCTCGGTTTATTTTCGGATGTAAATTAAGTTTATCGGCTGGATACAGCCAGTGACGATATGCTCTGAGTCACCCCATAGTTACACGTCTTCCATATTCCTCAGCATATAGCAATAAAGCAGAATATTAATATAGAAATTAACAGAGTTATAGTGAAATAATAGCAGTTTCAATCAATATACAGTACACACCAATTATTCTCTATTGGTAGGAAGAGGCCTCACATTTGGTCGAAAAAGACGGATAATCCGAACTATTTTTTTAATTTGGTTTAAAATACAATAACATAGGCATTTCTAAAACAAACTTCTGATTTACAATGGTTAATTTCATTTCGAATTAGCTATTATATCCTTATATTATGTTGTCCGGTCAAAAAAGGCGTATTTTAAATAAAAATGTTTAATCGAAAAACTAACCTTATACATCTATTTAATTATAATTTTTTTCATGGCATCGAAATAAAATTTACCAAGTTTGTAAGCCAAATATTTTTTGATACTATTTTTTAAATAAGTTCGAAACAAATGATAATCTAAAGAGCTAAATCAGGGTTAAATGACTGGTGAAGAATAGTATCCCATCCAAGCTTCTTTATTTTATTTCAGCCATTTTCTATGTATGAGGTCGAGCGTTGTCGTGTTGCAAAAAAAGGATTTTGATTGAAAACACCAGGTTTCTTTATCTTTATTGCTGCATTAAAATTTTCTTGTTGGGTACAGTATACTTCACTCGTAATTGTTTAACCGTTGTAAATTATGCCTTTTTTTATCAGACCATACACTCGAAAGCATTTTTTTACTGTTAAATACGGTCGAGGGGTTGGTTTTGCTATGTGGCCCTTAGAAAGCTATTGTCGAATACATCCTTACCAAATACTATATAAAAACAGTTTTTGTCTCTTTTTCGATTATTTTATTACATATGCGCTTGCGTATCCCTTTTATCTCGTGTGTTATATCGTGCGGTATTCATACACCCTTTTTCATAATCTTGCCGATTTTTAGGATGTTCTTGCATTCTAGATTTTAAGTGATCAAGCTTCTCAGATCATTCTTGAACAGTTTTATGCATGTAACACCTCATCATCCACGAATACCACATTGTCTATAATGAAATCATCACTTTTAAATTGAATAAATCACATTTTTTTTTTCAAATGTGTCATGTTTTTAGTTGCAGTTGTAGCATTACTCTTTCGACATGATTTGTACAATATTCAATAATGTATAAATTGTTTGTTAGATACAAAATTCTCCATCTTAAGTTACGTTAAAAAATAACATTCTTCAGATGACAACTGCTGAATAGAATACAAAAAATGTCCTGTAAGATTAAAGACTAAAACAAAACTGATGCGTGAAAAGTATTATGGATATATGTCCATTTCGACCGGACAACATAATAATTTATAGCCTTATATTTAAATCTTCATTCTTCGATGTACTCCAATAAAATGTCTTTTGCTTGAGATAGGAAATAATGTCCGCATCATTCATACGTTGAGAAACTGAGGTACGCGATTTATATTCTAGCCACTCAATATTTTCTTATCTGTATTTTTAGAGCCTTGTAGATATGCGATTTATTTGGCTTATATATTTAAGATATTTCGCTTATTTTCGGCTAGTTAGAATCTATTTTTTTGTTACATATAGTAACATTTTCCTTTTTGATAGAATGAATGTTACTAAATTTGTTTTGGACCAAAGTTGAGTTGCTTCTTGTATTACATCTGGTATATTTTCTTTTGACATTAATTATGTGGAAACATTTTTGCAAGCATCAGGACGTCTTCTGTTTTAAATAGGAATGTGTTCTATTAGCAAAACTGCTTTTTATTGTAACTTATTACTTAAAAAAAATCCCTCAATCTTGGAAACCATATAATTTTAAACCATATTGAAAGATCTTTTTATCCATCCATAGCTATTTCTGGTTAACAAACAGCAGCAAGATTTTTTTATTATTGTCCTTTTAAATTATCACAGCTGTTAAGGGTTTAACTTCATATACCAAAAGTTTAATTTTGTGAGTTTCGTATACGTTAGAAAACAGTTTGAGTACCAATTACATATTCTTTGGAATGCTTCAATAAAGATTGATCCTTTTTTATTTTTGCAACAATAGGTGAACGCATTAAAAAATTTGAATGGTGTTCCTTGGCACTTGATGAAAGCTGTGACATCAGTGACAAATCCCAACTAGCGATATTTCTAAGAGGAATCGATTCAAATTTTAATATAACTGAAGAACTGGGTTCATTGATTCCAATGAAAGGAACTACAATAAAGAATGGATGTGTGATTTTGCCTTCCTCGTCGATATAACCCAGCATTTTAATGTCTTAAACGTGGAACTTCAGGGAAAAGGCCAGTTTATTCATAACATGTTGTTATCAAACAACATGTCACATTTTACACATCTAAGACAAGAAACTCCTTCAGAAACCCAAAAATATGCCCAGCATTTAGAAAAATTAATAACGGAATTTCAGTCGCGATTTAAAATATTAACACGTTACAGTCCGGGCGATTTCGCGCGGTACTTTTCGCTGGAGCCGGGCGATTTCGGGGAAAAAAATTTACTAATTACTAAGATTTTTTTTTATATAAAAAATTGTATATAAAAAAAAATAACGACTCGATAATCGAAATAACGAAAAAATTACGAATTACTAATAAGGAGTCGTATGCGTGTCCCCGGACCGCTGCTCTGTCTCCATGCAGACTTAAATGCGAGTCGGCCGGACCGTTGCTCTGGGCGCCGCGAGGACTCGCATACGAGTCCTCCGGACTGCAAGGTGTTAAGATCAGAAAAAAACCGCTCTTAGTTTTAATATTTTTTCTTCACCATTTAAAATAGAAGTGGAAACAGTTCCAGATGAGTTACAAATGGAATTGTGAATTTCAAAAGCATTTGGGATTTAAGAAATAAATTTTTTTACAATGTTGACATACATAATTTCTATCAAAATTACATGAATTTAGAAAAATTCCCACGATTTTGTGGAAGTACGAGTTGCTGTGTCGTCTATATCAGCAAATATAGACTAATTGATGGCAAAGAAGCAATGCCAAATTTCTCATTAAATAAACTTTTTTCTTATATATCTTTCGCCTTTTTTTTATAATATTTCTGTAATTTTATATTTTTTGTTGTTGTTTTTTTATACGTTTTAGATACTTTGATTTCTTTATTTTTTTGTATTATTATAATTTTCTTACGTGCGGCATTTTTAAATTTGTAAATGGCCCGTTGTAAAAAAAGGTTGCTCACCCCTGTTATATAGCCTTATATTTAAATCCCCATTGGTTCATGAACTCCAATAAAGTGTATTTTGCTTGAGAAACGAAATAATATCCGTATCATTCATATGTTGTATTATATGTATTATATTGTATAAGTTGAGTTGCTTCTTGTATTACATCTGATATATTTTCTTTTTAGATTTTAATTAAGTCATCATCTTTGTAACAAAAGTTTCAAGAAGACCAGTACAGTCATGTTGATTTATTTAAGAAATACATACTTGGTCAATGGGCTAAATTAAAGAATTGAAATTAATTATGTGGAAACATTTTTACAAGCATCAGGACGTCTTCTGTTTTAAATAGGAATATATTCTATTAGCAAAACTGCTTTTTATTGTAACTTATTACCTAAAATCAATCTTGGAAACCATATAATTTTAAACCATCTTGAAAGATCTTTTTATCCATCCATAGATATTTCTGGTTAACAAACAACAGCAAGATTTTTTATTATTGTCCTTTTAAATCATCACAGTTATTTAAAGCTTTGGCGTACAAAGTTTAATTTTGTTTTGTGCCATCGAAAACGGTTAGGTACCAATTACATATTCTTTGGAATGCTTCAATAAAGATTGATCCTTTTTTATTTTAAAATTGATAAATTGAGCTCATGCAAACACAAACAGGATAATTCACACATGGATACTTGGGATTTAATTTTATATCATAAAACAGATTATATACTTATATAATTAAAAATCAAAGCTTTGGTAGAAGGACTTCCGTCAATGTTAAAGCTTTATATAAGGGCATCGGTGCGCTTAAAATTAATCGTGTTTGCGATCTGAACCCCAAAAATCAATTGAAATACTATTAAATTTTCCATTATTCATCTACTGAAAAGCACTACAAAATTATAATGGAATTATTGCTACGAAATATTAAACTGGTATCATTTTTTTTTTAATATTTACAATTTCTTAATAAGTCTCTTAACAATTATATATTTTTAGCTGAAAAAATACCGTTTCAGATTTTTTTTATTGTATATAAAGATCTCTTCAGCATTCTTCACTGCAAGTCGATGCCCCCCTCGTTTATTATTAGTGTCGGTATTAAAAGAAAGACCCAACCCATCAGCGCCGATACTGATTACAAGGATAACGAAATAATCTCGAGCGGTCCGTTTCATCATTGGTCCGGGGGTCCAATCAGCGCTCTGCCACTTACACCCCGCAAAATTTATTGCGAGACAATTGGGGTGGCGAACGAGGCTTTCTATGGCATAAATAACATTTTTGTAATTTGGCCCGAAGCCTAGGGACCCGCAGGACGAAGTACATGGTCCCCCTCCACTCCCCCCCCATCGCTCCGTCCGGGTCTACTCGGTGTTGAGATGTGAAAGCGACCATTTTGCAGAAACACCCAATAAAACTAATTGCAACAGAGGGCCCACTAAATCAATTGGACAAAGCTTTAATTGAAAGCGAAACGGCCGAATGAATCAAACGATTTTCGATTCGGGCCATATTTATTGTTACACATCGAATCAAAATTCAAAAGTAATTCGGTTGTAGAAAAAAGATATTATTAAAAATATATATTTTCAACTTTCAAGAAGTTTTTAGACCTATTTATTTTTTTTCTTTGATTATTCTAAGTATAATAATATCTTTTAAAATTGTATTATATTTTGTTTCCTTTTATTCTTTGCTTGTAGCGAAGCAGTGTACAATATTGCAAATACGAAAAGGGTAAATTTACATCCCTCACTTTAATGTAATAACAAAACTTTGCTATTTACATGGCAATGTTTCGCCATAAACTGGTTCCAAGAGAATACCGCTTAAATTTTATTATATTTCATCCTTCCTAATATGTATGTATTAATATATATGAGTTAAGCATTAGATGTAGCATCGTACTGACTAGTCAAATTACAGATCTGATTCTAGAAAACCACTTTATCGTATATGTAAATTAACATATATTCACATATATTTAGGATAAATGTTATCTATTATGAAATCTAAAGGAAAATTAAAACTAAACAATATCATTATTTAATTTTCTCAAAAGATCTACCAATAAAGACTTAAGCTTACATCATATTTAAACAAATTTGGAGTTAGAAACAATATTATAATAATATTAGATATCATTGGAAATGGAAATCAAGAAAATGTTAAGTTCAAATTGCTCGATCTGTACAAATTTTCATCCTAAAAGTCGATAAGCATTCATTTAATAGAGAAACTAAATTAAAAAAAACAGAAGCTGGTCCGGAAAACGGTCCCCGATGTCGAGGGTTTGAAGATCGTTGTCTTTAATAGGGATCGATAAAGACATTTTATCAAGGAGGTTAAAACTAATAAAAGCTTATAGGATCAAAGTATCAGCATTATCTTAGCGAGGATTACCTAGACTGGATTGCCTAAAATATGTTAATTCACTAATTATTCTTTGACTTCTTGTTTCGCCTTGTTCATAAATACATCCAGAATCATAAAATGAGACGGATGCTTTGAAACTCTTATGCGTATAAATAATCTATCCACAAGATTCAGAGAACCGTATCTTAGAATATGAATGAATCATTAAGAAACAGGCTTTGCTTTAGGCTTATATTTTTTTTAGAAATATTAATATAAGTGCATACTAGCCAAGTGGATAAAAAATGTCTACATCAAGCATATAAAACTAAGGCTTAAGTTTATTAAATAAAACAAATAACTTCAAAATATATTTCCATATACAAGAATAATGATAACATTAATGTTTTATTCTTAACACTACATCAATTATTATTACTTTCCTTAATTCGGAAGATATCTTATTCGAAGTGATTACGTTTACAGCTGAATGTGAATGTCAGTAATTCTAGATCTAACAGGAGATTTATGTCCTTTTAAAATTAAAAAAATAAATGCTAACATCAAAAAGTACTTCCAAACATGGAAATAATTTTATATGCAAATTTTCAAACGTAGCAGGTAAATATTTATTTAATTCAGGTATGTCAACATCAGGGAATTTTCCTCTTCAACTCTGTATCACTTTATATCTTAATTATCCACACTTGCATTTTATTAGGTACTGGCTCTATATTTATGAATTAAATCGAATAGAACAGAGAAAACTTGTTTTTTAATAATTTAAAATCTGTAAATATTTTTTTGCGTATTTTTTTATGCAATAAAGTTTCACTTAATTTGATTTGATCATATTGCATGACGAAAAGTGAGTTAAATCTTAATTTTTAAACAGCTTTTCCCTTAGCTAACTTACATGTATTCTTCAACTTGGTCATTTGCGGTTTTAATATTAAATTATATAAATATTTTATTATAAGAAACACGAAGAATACATCTTGCCACCATATTATGTCAAATAATAAGCTTGTATCTCGATATCTTCGATTCATTAACTCATTGCCTACGGGGGTCGTGGATTCCACGCCAAAAGCATTTTTGTGTATGTCCGGGGCGCGCATATCACACGCTAACCGACACTTCGCGTTTGATCGTCTGCAACTTGTACAAGTTTTTTTTCGGTGAGATATTTATTAGTTGTAGCAATACAATAAAATCAGATCTTGAGATTTTAGGCAAATGCGGCAAGTTCATATCAAACCGTCTATACGAAATATTTTATGGCTCTTTTACAAGAAGGTGTATGATTAGAAATTGCTGATTTTTGGCAGTAATTGTTAAATGTTTAATATTTACTGTAAAATGCATTTACTTATTACATTGTTATAATTTTTTGTTTTTTGTCAGCCGATACTATGCGCTTTAATATGCTGTATCTATTATAACGTGTTCTTTTTTTTAATATTTTTTTATCGGTAGGATGCTTAGTTTTATTTTTGATAAATAAATTCTTACTAATTTTATATTGTAATTGTTCACTTTTATTTATGATGTTCCTCAACATTCGGAGCTATAAAAACAGCTGTTGTGGATAATAAAAAATATAGCCTATCCCAGTGACTCAAATGCTAATAACATTGAAATTTCAGACACAAGTCTTCTATATAATTATTCAAAAGACGATGTCATATCATGTTTTATAATAAAATATTTTTGCATTAACTATTCAGTAAATATTAATGTTCAACTAGTTAAATTTTCAGCTCAATATCATAAATAATAAGAGAGTTATGATATTTTTTGTAAAGCACGAAGGCCCTGCCTCAGCGTCATGTTTGACCGCGATTCGCTACGTAGGCAAAGCTTTAAGAACTGATGTATTTCTTCCTTTAACTCTCAGATTTGCTTATGAATCTAGGAGCAAGCCAGTATATATTGGTTAAGGATGAAAGCCGAAAACATAAGTGTTTGATTCATTAAAGAATACGGCGAACTGTTGCCAAAAACTTGAGATCATTTTTGATAATTTACTTCCTTGATTTTCTGTTGATAAACTCTCGGTATAGATATTTTTTAAACATGAACTGAATAGCACTGATGCACTTTTTTTCAGACATTAAAAATTACGGAGTGAATTGATTGTGTGATGAACAAATATCGATAGTAAGATTATGTAAGCATCAATCTTATTTAATTAAATTTTTGGTTTAGGATAGACGATCCTTTAGCTTGACTTATTTAATTTGAAACGGATTAATCCGTTCTATTAATAAATTTCGTTTACATAGTAAAGGACATTAAGGAATAATTGAATATCACGCCTTCGGCGAAAGGAGTATAGACAGACATTAAGTATCTATTGTGTTAAAATACCAAAGGCTTTGTTAGCTCTCGATTATCATCTCTCTTTTAGAGCTTATTATAGCTCGTGCCCCTGAACAATGAAGATGTTTAATCTTGATTCCCGCCATCTATCCAGAATGTATGAGCCACCCGAGTGACGGAGCACACGCTCGATATCCCCCGAAAACATTAATGATCGCACTAATGAAAATATCTCCGGCCGTTTAAATAATTTATATGATTTTCTTTGACCCGGCCGATATGGCGAGACGACCTTTTTAAACAGATGCCGTTCCCGCGAGATAGGAACCCAATTTATAAATTTATCATACGGTCTGTCGGTCTTGAACTTAACATCAAATAAGTTTTCCCAAAATCGCGGCATGAAAAAATAATGTTCATTTCATGTTTTAATCCCTGGATTTGGCCAAGTGTCTGCGGATGAGGGTACGTATTCGCACATGAATAGTGACCGACAGGGGAAATCAGACACTCTGATGGATAGAATTATTCTTAAAAGCAATGAAAAAAAAATGTTTTCAGAATTACACAATATTGTGGTGTTTCTTTATCCCTCGGCGCTGAGAAAATTCGAAAGGTTTCTCGATTTTTCGTGTCGTTTTCGCAACGAAAACACTTTTTTTTTATAGACAAAACCTTCGAATCTATGCAAATAAATAATGGTTTATTTAAATGAAATTCACCAAATTATCAAATTTTCAAGCCATTATCAGAGGTGTAATAAAAAACGATGACAATGGTCCTTTATAATTGGTTTCGCCATTCATATTGTTTGAGTTTAGCCCGGTCCCTGTTTATTCAAAACGTTATTATCTGTTTGTGTGCCCAAATTGAATTTTTTTGTTTGTCCCCACCTCTTTGCGGTCCGAAATTAATATTTTTATTTGACACCGGGACGAAATGAAAAAAAACCTAATTTTTAATGAAATATTGGCATAGAGTTATGCAATTATATGCAGTTAGGAAATTGACCGCAACTGGATTGTGGCATTGTGGCAATGTCCAAATCGAAATGCACTAATAGTTAAATTCTGCGGCTGAGTTCCGATGCAAATTTAATTACAAACCGACTGGCTACTATTCTAATGTCACTTCAGAGTACTAAGAACTTGGTTGTAACTATGTTTCGAGATCTAATTAATCTATTAAATCATCAATTACATTTTAACTTTCGATTCACGTATTTACTTCTAAATTAATAAACATCCAAAATTTATTATTAATGAGCTATCACAGAAGCTCAAATCTGTATATCCATGTATAAGATTCCTCTTGATAAAAATATTTTATTCTTAGATATGCGATTTATATCCCAATTAAGCTGAAAAGCACGTAATAGATTATTGCTCTGAAGGATACATGTTTAAATGTCATATGATTTTGCATAAATTTGCAACTTTCTATACTCTTCTGAAATGCAAAAATTATCATACTTGATAATTAGAGAAATTAATTAAATTTATTATCTTGTGAGAATAATAAGAAATGATTTATAAGATGCTAATTTTATTTAAATTATTACTATGCTATATTATAAATATTTAATTTTTAGTTTAGAATCGATTGACTTGAGGTATTAATATAAAAACTTCATTATAAATTGTGATATAATTTAAATAGTCACCAATTTGTTAATTTTCTAATTTGACATTTTAAATATTTGTTTCTATTTGAATTCAGGATAAATGAAATATATTTTTTGGATAGGTGACATTTTATTTTAATCCGTCTTCACTATAATGATCTTTGATGCATTTAATACTTTCTTCATCTATATTTGAAATCTGTGTCGATTCGTAAACTTTTATTCTTTTACTAAGTTCTGATATTTTTCACACTAATTTACTACAGAAACCCGAAATTTATCTTGTCCTACATTACGCTAAAACTGAAGCTCATAAAAAAGAAAACTAATTAAATTCTATAAAATAATACGTAAGGTCTTAGGGGCCATTTTAGGGCCCCCATCGATCGGGGGCCTAATGCTGCAGCATCATAAGAATCCCTATAAAACCGATATTGTAAACGGGATATACAAGTTAATAATATAAAGTTCTCTGTAAGCATTTAAAATATATCGCCTAAATAATAGATGTTATTTTTAGACAATACTAACCTTTGGAAATAAATTTTAGAATGATTGTGGTATATTTTTGTATAAGTACAAAATAACCAATTCATAAAGTTTATTTTAAAATACTGCTAAAATTCTATAAAATGTTAGTAAGTTGAAAAATTAAATTTTGTTAAATACCTATTCAATACCTATTCCTAAAACTATTCCAGATATTAATATGTAAAAATAGTAGTGACTTTAAAGGTTAATTAATACTTGGTTGCTGGGTATTATTTACTCATATATTAATAAAACCAATACTGTCTTAAGGAGATTTTCAAACACATCCTCTACTTTTTTTAAAAGTCTCGTCAAACATGATTTTTATTAATATATAAACCTATGCAAATAATATTATATTAAATTTAGTATTAATAGATTTTAGTATACCTACAATATGATATTAAAAATAATATTATATAAAGTAGAATTTTAATTTTAGACTTTGTTTTCACGGAAATGCATTATATAAAAATTATTAATATATTAAATTCATGTTATTTTTTACGCTAATTTAATATGATTGCGAGTTTTATGATATACATTATTAATGAATGCTGAAAATATACTGCACTTAACTGAAATAGTTTTGATATCTATTCGATTTTTTTATTATGCAATGTCAAATGGAGTGAAAAGACATTAGTCGTAGCATTAGGGCCCGAAATGATGTCTTTTGTTTTACACGGTTTTCGACCACGATTTTACTATGTTTTTCGAAAAGATCCCTTTTAGGGTCCGATTCCAGGGATGCCATTAAATGCTGAATGACAACGCGACAAAAATTTCACATCCCTTGTAGCGAAAAGACAAAAAAAATCCGACCATTACGTCGAAGATACACGGACGAGTTTCGGACAAATGACCGGATCCCTTGTTCACCGGCTTCCGTTTCCTATTTTATTTTTTCAACACTTCCGCTTCATTCGTCACAATCGGTGGTCGGCCCGGCGGTGGGATGAGAGCAGGGAAACTTTCCGAGTCAAAGAGTCGGTTTTGTCCGCGGCGCAGTTTGACATTACGGATTCAGGTAACGTGAATTATTGAAATCCGAAGTTGGCCCACGCTCCCGGTATATTGCTGGGTGGAAGTGTCTGGAGAAGGTGACGCTGAATATGAAATGCTTCGGATAAAGAATTAATGTGGGAGCACCCAACCCTACCTCCGACTTCAAACTATCGAAAACAAAACCGACAGGTTATTGTGAATACTTGCACTGCACCCAACCATGAATATATTTGCGCATGGTTCCGTGGCCGGTGTCTGGGAATTAGGAATTCCATCTAGTTTCATTCATTTTGGAATGCCACATTGTTCACAAAGCTTTTGATGCGTCTATAATATTTTTTTGATTTACATATTTTGTATGATTTACATAATTATTTTGTCAAGCTTAGACGATGAATGGCAAACTAAATTAAGGTATCAAATCAAAGCTTCTTTTACTTACAGAAATAAATCGTTTGGCTAAAACTAAAACACGATTTTAAACCTATTAGAAGTTATTAAATATTTTTTGTAATTCTTAATTAATTTGAGTTAATCAGTTAACGGTTTTTACTGCTGTGAAAAAAAAGAAATAGGACGAACTAATAAGCTCTATAAAAGCATGCAAATTCTATTTTAGATGACATAATGTATTAAAATTCCTGTTTTATACTTTCTATATAAACAGTGGGATTTAATGGATACTCTAAAATATCTAAAACAATTTATAAATAGGTTTTAAAGATGTATCATAATTAATATAAGGTAAATCAGAAAGTAATAATATTTTTAACGTGAAAAACAAATATTTTAACAAGCACTATACAAATATTAAAATATTAATCTCTAAGATAATTTCCATTGTTTTTTATAATTTTACTCCAGAGACCAAGTAATTTTTAGTTTACTTTCTTACAATGTTTTTTTACATCATCTTCTGAAGTTTTTTTTTATTTCTAATTATATACTTATTGAGGATTAACAAAGATGATAATCTGAAGGTGCAATATTTAGTAAATAAGGTTGATTCTGTAGTATTTCTAAATTAAACTCCCTGATTTTTTCCTGTGTCGTTCTTGCAGGATGTGGTTTTGAATTGTCATTTTGAAATACACTAAAAATGTTCACTTTCTTAATAGTTTTGCCTTTAATCTTTCTAAAGCACGACAAATTCCAGCTGTAATTGGCTGAATTACGCCTAAAATATTCCACCGAACACATAGAAGTATCTTTTTCAAGGTTAATGATGGTCGAGGGGTTAAAACTGGTACTTGATTTCAAGAAATTCATCGTTTTTTCTCTTTGGGTTGTTGTTATAGCAACCATTTTTCTTCATCACTAACAATTCTTGATTAAAACGGATCGGTCTCATGCCTAGACAAGATCTTTTTAATCTTAGGTTATTGTTAAAATTTCATTCACCTAATAACTTTTTGAACCATCCTTGGCATGTTTGAAGTTTTAAGATGTTTCTATAAATTTTCTAGATGTTTTCGGTAGCTTCTCAGGCTTCTATCCCTTATCGAATAAAAATAGCATAGAAAATCGTTAATAAAATCGCTTCAATCTCTTGCCTTCTTGACATTTATACTAAAGTTACAAAAATAAACAATACAGATGCAATGTTTTCTAATATGCACTACTTAAAAGTTCTAAAAATTTTCTGAAGATGATTTTATTAGTCAATTATAATTCTAAGGAGCTATACAAACTTATATTTTATGTGTTTGATATAAGCTTTAATTAATTCATATATTAAAATGACATCTCTGATTATTTTTGTAATACATATTTTATAATAATAATTGCTCCTTTTCGTACGAGTCAAAGTGATATATTTTTTTCGGTCTACATATAAATGTTAACATTTCTATATATTGCAAAAAACTGCGATACAATGCACAGTGACACGTGTTTCGCTGAAATACGGTCCAATTTTTTCGCAACGTCGCCGGCAAAAATGGCAACATCGCAAAAACAATAAATGTCGGCCGCAGATGGCGTCGTCCTGCGTTATTGTACAGGACGGCGGTTTCGGACGATGAGAAATAGTTTTGAAACACCCTGTACCGCGGATAATGATGCAGCAGTGCACCAGTGCAAAAATTCTATGCCCAAATTTAAAGTGTTCTCAATTATTGATATTGACGTGGATTCCGTGAACGGAAATGAATATCCGTTGAATGGGGAAGTGGGATAATTTGAGTGGTCATAGAAATTAGTCGATGAATATAACTGAATTGAATGTAGCCGATGAATGAACACAGTATATTTATATTAATTTTAAATGAGGGGTGGATCGTCTATCGTTGAGATAACTTCTGCGAGCGATTAGGGGTCCACGGGCGTATCAATGGAATTCCAATTAGCCGAAGATAAAGAAACTTCACATTGGCCATAATTGAATAATGCTGGCGGGAAGCCATCGAGTTGTAGAAGAAGTTTGATTCGCGCAAGTTTCTTTGTTTCCGCTAGATTAAATACATATCTCCCGTTCGCTCTACTGTCGGCGGGTTCTGTGTCTTTTATTGGTCCTGGAAGTTTTCGGGGAACTTTGCAAATTTCCGCAAGGACCGACCCGCCAGGGATCAATTTCCAATTTTTGATTGATCGAAATTTGACGACTTGTACGTGGCCAGTGGCGAACCATTGATGTGTCAATCCTATTACGTTTAAGAATAAAGAAATCTTGAACTGATACATTTTCAGGAAATTTGTACAC